>JANSTX010027499.1:0-14804 GCA_027564355.1 Penthetria funebris | reverse complement strand
ACAGGTAACCATGGATATATAATTTTCTAAGATAAGATAGAATATAATTTAAGAGGGTATAGGAACTAAACACATGTATAAATAATATATTTTCAGTTACAGGAACCATATAATTAGGCCATTACAAAACATTATCGATACATAAATAATTTATGTTATGATATAAATTTTTGATTACTTGCCATAGTCATCTTTTTTTTGCTACTTATGAATCACAACATACGAACATACCAACAATTCAATCAACGGAAAACATAAAGATTAGACCGTTTGTTTGGTCTTTTACTAACCCATTATTTGATTAGTGGTATTATTATAATATGAACGTTTAATATATTGTGACGATGTCCTAATCAAATGTTCAATGCTACTTTTCTCTCACCCGTTACACGGATCAAATGGGATCCCATTTTATTATCGTGCAATCAACTGATCGTATTAAAATTAAAATTATTTGAAGGTCCATTAAACAAGGTTCCAAACTAAGAACGTATAATTGGTTCTTAGTTAACAAAATTTTATCATCGATTTTAATTGCAAAATATGCGCAACGACTTTCTACATATTTTATCCTCAGACACGAAAACTCTATCTATAACTGTTTCCGAGATATTTGCATTTTAAATAAAATAGATCTTCTGAATATTATGATGTCCTGATACAAATCCACAAACCTGTGAAATGTACCAACGTTTTTCATCAAAAACTAAAATTGCAATTTCGCGTAAACAGTTGGAGATAGAAACATGGTGTAAATGGTAAAATACGCAGTAATGCCTACTACATTTCATCCACATATGCCAGATATTATGCTACAACAATTAGTCTGTAAAACTGAAAAAACTCATGCTATTACACATAGTTTAAATTATTTATTAGCTAAGACCAATGGGCATAAATTTGAAATTGTTAATTACTTTCCACATCATTTACTTTAATGAATGTAATAGATTTCCGTTTGTACTAAAAAGTTAAAATTATTTTAAATGAATTTGCTTTAATTATAATTTATTTTCAATTTTATAAAATAAGTAGTTTCGCAAAGTAATAAGTAATAACAATAGATCATTTTATCGTCTGATCATTTTTAGACCAATCCACAGAGTCGAACTAATAAAACGAAGTGAACAGAATCTTTAGGTGATATTAAAAGGTTATTAACTGTTAAAGTTGTCATCATGTTGTTCATTAAGAAAAATATAAAACAATATCCTCAATATGTCGATCATTTATGGTCTATAATAAAACTGAAACTTCAATCACAATTATAAACTATATTTTTAGACCATTTTTTTATATTCACTACGATAATGGAGTCGTATAGCACTTTTGCATAACACATTGATTATTCAGTATCGATATCCTATATTAAAATTTCCAGTCTAGGCCATTTTTTAATTTTTTGAAAAAATTTTTTTTGGAAAAAATTAACCTTCACAGGAAGTCAATAATCATGTTTACAGAGATTATTACAAATGTATAATATCAAAATATCACTTAAGTAAAAACGCTGTAAATATGTTTAGAAAATGTCGAAAATACATTAGATTTCATGAAAACCAGCAACAACACTGTTTGCCAGTTTTATAGTTAGGGCGGACATGCGATAAAAAGTGACGTGTCAATGACATGTCGTCTTATTAGGCGGCAGGTGCTAAGTGTAGTCAACTTAAATTTCACGTAATATCAACCCAACCTGATATTATTCTAGTCAAATTATTTATCTATTATTCTATTGTATGGTTGTGAGACTTGCAAAGTGACGACTATCATTATGTCATAAATTCAAGTTTTCATCAATAGTTGCCTTAAACTTTTATATTCAAACAGTATTTTCAAAAGAAATCTACATTTGGACGAAGAATTTTTCAGATAGAATTTGTGTATTAAAATAATTTTTATGATAATTGGTCCCCATATCAGTGGTGTTATTTTGTTATTCAATCAATAATAACAAGAAATAATAACAATTTTTTTTCGATTTCAAAAAAATTATACATATCTCTAGTAGATATTAGTTTAGATCCTGGTTAATTGTTTATAGATAATAAACTAATTAGAAATTGATTAATTATCTTTGTTAAGACTTTTTGCTAAACTAATGCAAATCACGTAAAGAAAGTCAAATATGAATGATAACTACGTTTATCAATGGTTTTATTTATTTATTTATTTAATTTATGTGAGACGTACGAGTAGATGGAAAATACAATTAATTTTAATTAGATGGTTACATACATGAAGTAAATTACAAATGTGAAACAACTGATTACTATGTTATGTTGAAAATGTAATATAATTAAGACGAATAAAAAACAAAAATACAAACAAAAAAAGCGAAGGTGAAATTCCAGAACGACAAATCTAAAATCATGTTACCAGCAGGACGTGCATGGTATATTAAGTAGGATAAATTGTTTAGGATTTGATAACAACTTGATTGTAAAGGAATTTTTCTGAATACAGGAACAAGTAATTGTATAAAAAGAATAGGTCAACTGAAATATTGTTTAGTATTAGATGAATTATTTCATGAGAGAGTAAAATGAATATTTGATAGTAGAATGAAGTGGCGCCTAATGATGAAGAGACATATAAATATTGGTTAGTTGCTCTTATACTAAAATGTGGAATAATTAAGAGTGTAGATTATAGGATATTATGCTTTACATCCAGGATTATTCCACACATATGAGCTGACATGATAATCAACATGATATTGGCATTGGCAAGGAACAATCTGAAATTCAAGAATGTAGATGTCAAATGGCAAAAAATAATATATTTTTGTAGGATTTGGTGGTTTTTTTATGTGACGCGAGTATTGCTAACTATTAAGTAACAGTATTTAGGTAATTTTGTAACATTTGATATGGATCATATAGTTTCATTCATCCTGATAGAATGAATTAGAGCTGATACAAGGAAGCGATTAAAATAGATAAGACATACATAAAAGATAAATGAGTAAATGTAAGAAATGTACAGAATATATGTATAGTTAATTAGTTAAAAAGAGCGGAAAAATTGCGCAACGTGTCACTTTTATCGGATTTGTGAGGCTAAGTTCGAAGATGAGAAAAATTGGAGTACTCCTTCAAGTACCTACCATACAAACTTTTTACTACTTTTAGATTAAAATTGTTTATATAATACATACAGACTTCAAATTTTACATATATAATTGATATTATAATTGAAAGAATGTGTGGGAGTATAAGCTTAATCGGATTACTCCTTGGAGTACCTCTCATGTATATTGCGCACGATAACTTGACATTGCCTTGACATATTGCCAAGATATTATGCATGTGTCACTTTTATCTACTTTCTGAGCCTATGTTCGAAGATGAGGAAAATTGGAGTACTCCTTCAAGTACTTCCCATACAAACTTTTTACTCCGTTTAGATTAAAATTGGGTGTATAATAACAAAGATTAATATAATTATATTATATACAATTATATTGCTCTTTTGTATTATATACCTGTAATTTTAGACGAGTAACAAAGTTTCAAGGGACTATTGTATTTGAGATCATTAGTGTATCGTCTTGAAGGAATAAACGTTGTTATGATTAAAAATATATGAAAATGTTAACTTGATCAAATAACTTCCTAGCGTACCTCTCATGTATAATTTGTACCCCTTACTGATTAGAATAAATTATACGATAGTAACATTCACTAATTTAAGTAAAATTTTCTAGGTACGAGATATCAACTATTTTACAATTTTCTTTAATGAATATTTATATATTATGTTTTAATCCGTGAAACAATTACCAGGGTCTACAATAATTGGCAACCAATTATACATTTCTCTTGTTTATATATCATCCCGTATCAAACAGGGAATTTTGTTTTCGACGTTATATTGTTGTTGATTGTCTTAAATTGGACTATGGCAAAGATGAATAAAGAACCATGTATAGAATTACTAAGGTGTAATCTGAATGTTTTACACATGAAACTAATAAAAATTGGTTTGTGAAAATTACATAATTCTGTAGCCGATGATACATGATAAGTAGACGAGGCTGAGACGTTTGTAAATTCATTTGAGAATCTGAAGTTGTGCATTTTTAAAACTAATTGCTTAGCTGTACTACTGAATGGATGTGGAACTTGGAAGGTGATAACAAATAACATCGGGTCACAAATTCAAGTTTTCTTCAGTAAGAGATCCTAAATAATTGCGCTTTCGCGTAGAATAAAGCTCGAGATAATGATGATGAACACTGTGGCTACAATTGTCTTTAATTGAATTGAAATTTTAACCACAAATATAAGCAAAAACTATGTAAAGGCTTTATTTGAACAAAATCATTTGTCAGCTAATTTACTGGCATTACTGAGAAAAGTATTAACTTGTGACAAGTCTGAATTTATTAATTCCATTCGATTGACCGAACTGGTCAAATATATATCGTTAGAAATGTTTAAAATAATTAAAAAGGAGTTCACTTATATTTTTTTCCAATAATCTTTACAAGTTGTAACTATTTAAATCACAAGCTCAAATATTTACAATTTTCACTGCATTCAGTCATAAAAGTATTCCACTTGTGGTAAGTTATTTAAATTTCATAAACAATTAGGCCTGTAAGGAAACCATCGACAATAACTATGACCATTCTTAAGACAATATTTAGTTTAAATTTTAGTTTAATTTTTTAGAAGTTTTTAACTAATCTTTGTGGAACATAATTTGATCGAAAACATTAAGTAAAGCACTGTTTATAGTTGTTGTGATGTGAAATAAGAGAATTACGAAATAAGCAGTTATAAATTTCGAAATAAGAATGTGGATTGTATTATAATTTTAATAACTGTATTATTATTTATTATTAATTTAACTTATTTGTCAAAATATTCTCTATTTCGCAACTTTAATTCTCATTTCACATGTGCATAAAGGGAAATAATCAAACGAAATAATAATGTTCCACAATTCTTTATCACTCTTGTCAATTTGGTATACAGTTCATGTGAAGTGAAATAGTGTGGAACTTGTTATTTAGCGCAAGAAAAATAAGGAGGTGTAAAAATGGATTTAGCAAACTGTGGAATGTTAGTTGAGCAGTTCATTCACCACCCACGTGACATACAATACAAAACCTAACACCATGAAATGTTTGTGATGTTTTTTATGCACCAACTCTGTATCAGGTATAGGGACTTTTTTTTTTCTCAACGTTCTTAATAATAATGTAATATTTCAAAAAAGTGCCAGTTTGGCGATATAAGTGTCAGTTTGGCCATTTTGTCTATATCTGATCAGGTACAGTTTTATTTCAGGCACTAGTTCCTAATGAATGTAATGGTATTGATGGGATTTAAATAACTATCACAGAATTAAGAATTATATTTTGGAAGGAAATCGTCACGTACAGAACTCACATAAATATTGAATAAAAAAACAATTCTGTGTAAGATAAAATTGTTGACATACCGTTGAAGTGCGATTAAAAAACTTTAAACTAATCCCACCTAATAAGTACACCATCTCAATATTATACAAAACAATTACACTAAGTAAATTTAAACTTATTATTATTTTTTTTTTTTTTCAATTTATTTTTTGCCTTTGACTTTATAATGTAGATTATGTAAATATTTTAAGTGATTTTAAAGTATGTACATAAAATGATCTACAATAATAATTTGTATTATTCTATTATTGGTATATTAAGAAAGGAGATAAGATGGTCGTGTTATTAAAGATTAAATTAAATAAATAAATACTAAATAAAACAAAGTTAAAGTTGTTATTAATGCAATTTTTTTTTCTTCATATTTTGCGCCAATTTTAATAAAAAAAAAAATTATTATCAAAATAATTTTGGATCAGCAAATAACATAATATAGCACAATGGTTTTATGTTGTGATCATTTTGAAAAATGATCAATTATTATGATGTTTGTTTTTGTTATTATTATAATAAGTATAAGAAAAAACTGGATTATATTTTTCTTTTTTTTTTTTTTTTAAAAAAATTGATCTTTGTAAAAGTACTCAACAATTCGCCATAATTAAATTATTAGTACATCAAATTTTATGCAACAGAAAGTGATATTTTTTCTTAATTCAAAATAAAATAATTCATGATCATTTTTTTTTTTTATTATTATTATTTATGAAATGTCAATTATAAGTCAATTTTTTCTAAATTAATTAATTAAGAAATTTTACTACGATCGAGTATAAAAGTTATAAAATTTTATATAATTATATTATGTACTTAGTTACTATGTAAAAATCCTATATGCTTAATTGATCTGTGAATGGGATCACATATTATATATTTGATTGGTGATCATTTCATTCACATATGCGTGAATTGATCAAGGTAATAATTATTTTCAATAACAAACAATACGATTATGTGTAGTTTTTTTTTTTTTTTTTTTTTTATATTTTTAAGAAATTTATGAAAAGATTTAAATTAATGTCAAAATAAATAAGATTTTTGGTTTTCAAATACACGAAAAAAAAAAAAAAAATATGTTTAAAGATAAAATCATATTTTTGTATTTATTTTAATGTTTTCATCTTCTATATAATATTAGAAAGTAAAGACAGTACTCATCTGGCCCCATGCACACAATATACACCTTACCAGAATTGAGGGAACCTGTTTCAAAAGTTAAGAATATTATTATTGTTTTATGACTTTTTTACACCCTAAAAGATTATTTGATTTTTATTTTATATATTTTTTTTTAATACATTTTTTCTTTTGCTTAACTTTTTCACTTAATTTGTTTGAATTAGAATTTTTTCTGGTTAAATATACTACAAGTCTATATAGATATTTAGAAGAAGGTAACTTGTTAGGTCGTCCTAAGTAAATATTTTTCTGAATCATAAATGAAAGTAAATAAAAAAAAAAAATAAATAAATAAATTGAAGTGATTTAACAAAGTGTTAGAGGGTTTTCTTTTATTTTTATTTATTCATATTTTTTACCTTTTGTGCTTTTAAATATTTAATGGGTTATAATAATATATATATATTATACTGGCACATTCAGTGGCGGCTCAAACAATTTAAAAACAAAAAAAATAAAAAACATGAATATTACCTATAATATTGTAATTAAATATAAATGGATATAATCATTTGGTATAAATGCTTAGTCATCTAATTGACTTATATTGGAAGCAATCAATTTAGAACTATACAGAATTGAATTAATACTTAAGCTACTACTATTTATTTAAGTAGGTTGCATTTAAAATTGTGTATGTTCAATAATTTATCGAACAGTCTCTTTTAATTAATTTACTTAATGGTTTTAAATGCAACGATTCACATTGAATCCTTTCTCGATCAATTGATTACATTAAATCATGTTTGTAAAATCGAGTAAAATTATGAATGTTGCGGTGTGGAAAATGTACAGATCAAATTATTTGTAAAAATATATACAAAGGTCAATATTAAATTTAATTAAATTTATTATCCAAAAGCTCGTATATATTAATGACAGAAAAATAAGATTTATTTTATAATTATTATATAATTTATTTATTTTTTTTTGTAAGATCAAAAAAAAAATTGTTTAAAATTCACACTTTTTTGAATAATACAACTTAATCAGACCATATCACACAAAACTGTATAAACACTAAACTCATAAGTCGAAATTAAAGAAAATATTTAAGAAGTAACCGCTATGATAATGTAATTAAATATCAATTTATTATTTTTATAGAACATTTAAATAGTTTCTTTGTGATTATGAACATAATTTATACCTATAAGTTGCTCTGTTATATAATAATATAATGATCTAAGAAAAATTTATAGTGTTAAAAATAGTTTTATAATAACTATTAAATGTTGCATATTAAAAGATTTTAATACTCTATGTATGCACTTAAATCCAAATTACATTCCGGTTTGATTTTCTATTTCTATTATGTATTTATTTTTTTTTTTTTGCCTTTTTTATATATTATAGAAATATGCATTATAATGATACACTAGGTTGTTACTGATATTTTGTTGCACTTATAAATGCTTTTTTTTATAAATAAGTAAAGAAATTGCTTTTAAAATGATCATTTTATTATTATGATTAAAATCGTGGAATTATTGCGGTGTAAACATTAATGTGTATAGTTTTATTTATCATATATTTTTATCATCATCATCATAATCTCCATCATCATAATTATTATTTTAAAAAAACATATGGAAGATTATTATCATTCTATTAGATAATATTGCAGAGATTATTAATTAAGATTTAGCAGGAATTTTTAAATGCCTATGTATAGAATCGTAATCAATCTAGCTACAGTGTAGAGCGTTTGCGAATTATAATTTGCGACATAAACATATAATCATTCGTAAATTTTTATCAAATATACTACCGACTGCGCCAATGTTAAAACGAATAGATAGCATTAATTTATCGACATTCAAAATATTCCTGACAACAATATCAATATTCTTATATTCATCATCAATATCTTAACGCGTACATCACATGGATGTATAGGACGGAAATATAATTTTAATTAACCACTTCTAATATGCATATTACATCAAATGAGGTTAAATAACTATAATTAATCGATAATTTAATAATTTGAATATATAGGAACAATTAATTAATATTCGATAATTGATTTGAATTTCCAGTAGAGTAAAGCCATACCTAGACCGATACCTTGATGCGAGATGTTTTTTCAACCAAACGATCAGGTTTCCTATCAAAAAATATATATTTTCAGAATGCATATTTTGTATTATTATTCCATTATTATTAATAACATATGTATTATTATTCAATTATTATCTTCACTTTGATTAACATAATCTTTGGACATAATTTATTGTATATGACAGACATATCATTATAAACAAAGTTTACATAAATAAATTATAAATAGTTCATATATAACATTTATAATCTTATATAATGTGATAAGTTATATGTTACCATAAGAATTTTAACTGTATTGTGTGTATAATTTTTTTTATATATACGGTACATGACACCTTAAAAATTTATATTAAATTTTATAATTTATAAATAAATTTTAATTTTTAAAAAATTTCTCTATTCATCGCTATCCATAAAATAACTATATATGATCGTCAAATTCATCATCTTGATATAGAATAATAATAATAAATACACGTATACCGGTAAAATGTAAGGTAAAATTATATATGAGATTCTAATAAAATATGTAATTATATACTGAATTTGCAATAATATATTATATATGCATAAATTGCATGGATCAGCCCCCATTCAAAAGTAACCTAGAAAATGTGCTTTCTATGGGAATATAAAGTTATGTACATATAAAAAATAATAATTTCTCTTTGTGTTGTTCCTCATTTATATCTAACATATGATATACGATTTAATGTAAATTTAATTTTTAAAAAACCGATTATATTCAATTAGATTTATTAAATCCAAGAAATAGAAAACACGTATATAAGTAGCGTAATTTTATCATCATTAAAATTCATTGGAATTCATGCAATTTTGTTGGAGTCGGCTAACGTTAATAATAGAAATAAATATATTTTTATATTTGTTAAGACGTGTATATATAGATTAAAATGTAAGGATTATATTTACTATAGAGTACATACACATTTTATCAAAGTGATGATTAAAAGGACTACTTTTTTAATTAACTTCAAAATTAGAACAATAAATGCACACTACGAAGAATTAAATTTTTAGCAAAAAACAAATAAAATTAAAAAATTATTAACACTCACCTAATTACAAGTCAATTATTCAGTTAATTTTTTAATTATCATCGTATCTACTTCATATATACAATTTTGTTTCTTATGCGGATGTTAGGATGTTCTGAAATTTTAAAAATGAAAAAAATATACTATTAAGAGTGCAGATTTAAAAAGCAAGTAAAAAAAACATAAATAAATGTTATTAATTAAGAAGTTAAATTAAATGTTATAAATGGAATTAAAGTGTAAACGTTTGATGACCTTGTCTTTTGAACGAAAAATCGGCTATTCTTTGTAACTTCCAATATTTAGATGCGAATAAAATGTTTTTTGTTAGAAATTATGATTATCACTCGAAATGAGTACCGAAAACTGAAGGCTCCAATGGAAAGAAATGTCTACAGCGCAATAAAATTGACAAAAAATATGATCAAACAGATAGCGTAAAATAAAACCAAATTAACACCTTACAAGATTCAATGACAAATTCATTATCAACAATTTAAGAGCAAGCGGCGGAAAAACAATTTAAGAGCAAGCGGTGGAATTTCCAATGAAAAATTATTTATTATTTAAGTCTATTAAAAAAAAATTAATAAACTAATTACTATGTATTATAAACAAACGTCCTGTGTCTGTGATCATTTGAATTGATTTGACTATCGCTAACTTTAATCAAATGTATAGCGTTAATAGGTAAACCAAGCAAATGATGATTTCAAAAACACAAACAAATTTGGTTTCAATTGTTGAACATTCCAATGGTAACCATCAATTTAAAGTATAATATTTTCAACATAATCTTAAAATATTATATAAAAATCTTCATTATATATATTTAAAAATTGTGAAATCAATTAAAAAATTTAAAATACAATACAATTTCTATGGTGCTACATTTTCTCACGAATTTCCCAATATTTAATCTTGCGAAGGTCATTTGCTAAAATTTTTCTCTGTGTATCCTCAAATTGTATTTATCGATATTATTGACAATATTTTTAAAATCAAAAGCTTGATTTTATAGACGGTAGGTGTTGAACTCTGATGTTAAAATTATAGTTTTTATCAGTACATCAATTACCCAGCAGAAAAAAAAACATTTTGCTAGATTAGTTGTATACCGAAATTGTTATGGTAATCAACTTACTTAACCATATTAGCGTTTCTCATTTTATTGTGTATAACTTGATGAGAACTATTAGTTCGATGCCAAAGTTCAACACCTAGAATTGGTGCTATTAAAAAGACTGCCATTCATATGAATTCTACAGTTTATGAGAAAATAAACCAACCTGTTGTATGAAATTCAAATAGATATTAATAAAAAAAAAAAATTTACACTTTATTTAAAATAATTATATATTATACGAGTATATTTCAAAATTTTTCATAATTATATTATTTAATGATCATGATGTGTGTTTAGATGAATACGCATAACTGTTCTTTTAAAGTCCTTAGTACGAGAGGATGTTATCTTTGTGCAAATATTTAAAAGGCAATTATTTATTATCGCGATTAGCAATTAATTGTATAAAAGTTTAACCAAATGCAAACCACTGAAACTAACGAGTTATTATCATGAAAATTGTTAAACAAAATACGAGTATTTTAAAATATTTTTTGAAATTTACATTGCCAACACATTTCATTTCTGTTATCGATTCGATTAATAAATTAAAATATAATTAAATGAGTTAATATAAAAAAATAAAAATATTTTATTTCTAACAACAATCTGTACATATGTATAACATTCTTTTAAATAATTAATACCGTTTTCTTTTAAGTCAACATCAGTGTAATCATTAAGTGGAAATTGATAATTGGAAATTGATAATTATATTTTATATTTTCCTTACAGAATTTATAAGTTATAGACATATTTTACTTAAAAATACAAATATAAGAAACAAAATTCTATGTTATTTTTATTATAATCGTACTACACAACCATGATGAGCTACAGTTTATTTACTTCTTGGATATTATTGAACTTGTTACACCTGTTCTATGTTATTTTTTAAGTAAATTACTTACAATATATATATAAATGTACTTGCGGCAATAACTGTTCCCATATAAAATATATCACTCTGTTTTAAAAAAAATGTTTTTTTAAACTTTTTATTCGTCCATTCATTTAGAAATGTGGGTTGCTTTATGGAATATAAATATGTTATTAATTTTACTAGATAATAATTTTGTAATGTGCAAAAAAAAAAAAAAATTTTTAATTGCTCATGTTGTGAAATTATGATGGCAATGAGAATTTTTTAATTTATATAAAAAAATTCAAATCAGGCGACAACCAAAAATTATCATAAAGCTAATCGTAAAAGTTATTAAAAGTTGGTTTCACATCAAACCAAATGAGTCTGAAGAAAAACTTTAAAAAAAATTGAGCTAAAAAATTGAAAACGGTTCTTCGGAATTCATTAATAATGAAAATAATTTGCAAAAATTAATTTTTGAGTTAATGAATTTAAATGTTTTTCGGGGGTAGCAATATCAGGAAAGAAGAGATAATTGGATAATTTTTAAGTATTTTTATAGTGTAAAGTTAAGAGAATATATATAAAAACCAAACTTATTATGGTAAAAAAATTTAATACTTGAGAAGATCGTGCAGGGAAAGGTAATATTTTTTTCAAAAAAAAAAAAATGTTTAAATAATGCATCGAAAATGATCATAAAAATGAATATTTAAAAAAAATTAACACCTCTAATCGAGCATTTATTATAATTTTGGTATAAATTTATCATTAGATTTCTAGTCCTAATTGGAGACAATGAATGATATCAATTACAGTACATTTCGTGGTTATCGTGGTTTCAGAAGTTGAAGACATTTTTGAACTTAAGATTCACTTAAGAAAATAACATATATAACTAATATTATTTTTATTGATTTGTTTTTTAAAATATAAAATACCGTTAAAACTTATATATTCTACATCAGCTAAAATAAAATTCTATATTTCTGTATAAAATAATTCAAATTTATTATTTTACTGTATATAAATTTGAATTATGTTTAAATATACTTGAAAATATTCAAATTATTTCTCAAAATAAATACTTAAAAAAAAAAATTAATGAATTCATTAAAAAAGATCATAATGTATGGATCACTCGTACATATTTCTAAAGTTAATGATGAGTAATATATGCTTGGTTATCGCACTTCATCAAATTCATTGAATAAGTACACATAAGATCAATTATATTTCTAGCTGTAAATTCAATTATATAATTTAATGTAAATTTTTTTTTTTCATTACCTATACGATCAGTGTATATCATTTAAAAATTTTTAAAAAATTTAGATAATTTTAAATTGATTTTTTTTTTTTGTATTCAAATGACTAAGTTATGTGCAGTAATGAGTGATGTAATAAAATTATGATTGAAAAAATTATTTCTTTATTTTTTGTTATATTTTCTCAATAACACATTACGATCACGTTCATTACACTTTACCACAAAACTACAAAACCTATATGTTGTACATATAGAAGATAACCTAGATCAAATTAATATCAATTTCAAAGCAATCGGTCTATGATTAGGTATTGTGTACGGAATCTTAATTATTATATAACTGTGAGCGGAATATATAGAACAGTTCATCGATTATTAGATCATATATCGACTAGTAGTGCAATGATCAATAGAAGAGTATTTATATAGTCGTATACTTGTACATTAACATTTTATTTACATTATTGGTTTGTTTGTTTGGATTTCTTATTGATATACTATTAAAATGTAGGCTTCCTATATTAACATGACAAATAAATCAATATACTCGTATGTACCTTATGTGTATAAGACAAAAATATAGGCTCATAATCATATTACATAGTTTGATGAACCGTAACAAATATGTAAGAAGACTGTATGATTTTCACATTTTTCTTCTGTTTTTATTTTTTATTTTTTTTTTTTTTTTTGGTTTCTTGATTAATTACATCTTCTGGTTATAAAATACTAAATGATGATGATGATGATCGTGATGTGATGATGATGTTTTTGTTATTTAATTGTATAAATAATGTAATTAAATATATCGCATGAACTCGTATAATGGTCAAGTTGCAGTAAATTGATGATTAAACATAAAATATAATTTATTGGTTCTATTTAACTATGTATACATTGATCCCAGTTAATCTAAATGTTCAGCGGGATACCATAAACCTAATTGACCTAATATTATAATATAGAAAAGAATGAGAAAATTATATACTTTTATTGTATACTTTTATTTGATCTTTTAGAATGAAAGTTTCTGGCTTAAAAAAGTGAGTCTGTATAAAATCGCTTTAATCAAACCATGTCCAAATAAATTTGAATATTTCTAATCCATTAGATACATGTTCAGGTTAGCTAAATCATTAAAAAAATTTGCACAGATATTATTATCAAAAAAAATATATAATATCGTTTTAGAACACCAATAATGTGTTCGTATCTTAAATCATTACAACCATAGCTATATGAAAATCATTTACATAAATTTCTGAAAACAATTTTCAGCTATAAGATTTGTATGAACACCTACATTTAAATTAAAATTTAAAATTATTGTATAACAATAATTAATTCTAAGTAATACTGGAATTTCGAAAATATTGGCTTCATCATTTTGTGTTCAAAATTTAATTATACTATGCTAACTTCAGAGTACAAAGAATATAATTAATATAAATTTAATTAAATTTAAGATAAATGATCAAAGTGTAGACGTTGTGATTAATTGAATTTAAAAAGAAAATCAAAGTGCCTGTGCCAATACACTGCAGTTCATAAATCAACAATTAAAAATGATAAAATTACATTAAATTGTAATTAATATGAATTGCTTTAACATTTACCGAATTCTTTATGACATTAGTACCGATTGATTTTCTTTTATAAAAAAAAAAACAAGAGAAACTTATAATTGGT
Organism: Penthetria funebris; assembly: GCA_027564355.1. Classification (NCBI taxonomy): domain Eukaryota; kingdom Metazoa; phylum Arthropoda; class Insecta; order Diptera; family Pleciidae; genus Penthetria; species Penthetria funebris. The sequence continues at coordinate 116 of JANSTX010027499.1, read as the reverse complement.
TACCAATTAATGGAGGTCCTGGAAATTAATTATATTAAACTTTGATATTATAAACCCAATTTTAATCTAAAAGGAGTAAAAAGTTTGTTTGGGAGGTACTTGAAGGAGTACTTCAA
>JANSTX010027488.1:0-14804 GCA_027564355.1 Penthetria funebris | reverse complement strand
TTTTATGTAAATAATAAAAATTAATATTAATGTAATTAATTAGAATGTTAAGTTTTGAATAACAAATAACTAGTATAATGTGTTGATTAATTTTATTTAAAATTTAATAAGATAAGTTGTAAGGGTTGTGAGATACATGTAAACCAATAATTCCATGTTAAAAATAGGTTATTATTACGTAAGTAATAACACATAAACATTGATATCCTTTCTAGTCCGAGTGTCATTTTAACTTTATTTTTCGCTTTTGATGTGTTTGAAACTGTAGTCTTATTGCACGTCTAATAGCGTTGTGTTGGTTGCTGTGTATATTCTCTAGATCGAAGAAGAAACAATGACAATATTTACAGTTTCTTGCTGAAGCATATTTTGTATAAAGTCTTGAATTTGAACACCAGATTGTAGAGGAACAAACCTCAAATATCTAACTAATTTAACAAAACTTTTAGCACTTACATTTTATTAAATCAACTCCATTCTGGAAGGTTTAGATAAGGTTTCCGAATCAAATGCAATGGATCATAGATCTTTTATGTGCGAAAAGTTTTATCTGTTTCAGCATCACTATCTACTCCGAAATAATTTCCCAAATGTTGAATAAGTCTTTTACATCATCTACTTTTTTGTCATTGACCGCAAGTGAGTCTCTAATAGATGTACCAATATTTAAACTTTAATCGCAGTTTTATGAAAATATTTAAGGAAATATTTTGAGCATCTCATTAGATCATATCGGTCTAATGAGATGCTGAGGGTATGGTAATAAATTTTGAATTCTGAAAATGTCTAATAATTTGTACATAACCTGAATATACATGGAATCTGTTGATCAAATAATATACTGTAAATATTGCGGGACATGTGATATGAGTGTCGTATGTATATCCATATGCGAACTCACTGATCACTGTGATACCTTTTTGTTGACAATGAGAAATGAGAAAATTATTGAATATGTACTGTTCTAGATATGCAAATTATCATATACACCTTTATGCTTCACGGGCGAATCACTTTCCAGTATACTGTGGAACATGTTGGTTGGCGAATGATTTGAATAATTTGGTAGAATGATGTGCAAAGTCAAATCTATCCGTAGTTTGTTGGTGACATGTGTTTTTAAATCAAGTTTACAAACAAGGCATTTAACCTATATTTTTGGCCACAAAATTGTGTGTTTTCAGTTGTACCGCGTGGAGGTAAATGTATATAGGTTTCCTTTCACCTGCAGATATGCAAATTATACCATATTTTATCTTAAAATATGGAAGAGTATTGAACCAGTATAACAAACATTTTACAATTTCATTCGATTGACCTATGGAGCAAAAAGTCTACTAAATTTTGTGAAATCAATTAGAAAGTATATACGCATAATGTATCATTTCAACACAGTCGATTTTCTAATATCCTGTTTCTTTTTATAACGTTTTAGTTATAAACTCCTTCCTACACGTCAATGCGGTTCTTCATCAAATGTGTATATATAATAAATCTTCAAAATATCGTAAGATTCTATACTTTGAATGATTCAGAAATTTTTATATTTTTCACAATTAATATTTAGCATTGAAATCGTTAATTTTATATCTAAATAAGAAAATCGGGTTTTGCAAAAATTAAAGGTTGAAAAAAATATTTCTTCAGTTTTATTTTTATATTTAAAATTATATTACCTAGAAGAGTAATGTAGGCGCGACTTGATTTTCCTATTTCGGAATGGTGACAGTAATAATAATAAATACTTGCGATTAAACTATGTTTGGGTTTGCGGTACTTATACTATTTTAACATTTTAATGAATATACACAATTTTAAAATTGATCGAATAAATGTTAAAATATTGTATACATAAATGCAAGTAGTAATACATCCCCCATACTTAAAGTATTCAACAGTAAGGTCAAGAACGAGAATAAAATATTATCGTCAATACACATAAATACATATTTTTTTCTATTGAAGCTCTGGAAACGAATGGGGTCAACGAATAACAGCCAGATTACTCATTCACATTTACTATATCTGCAACGCGGTGTTATCGGTAACTCGATTACAATGTATACGATATTTCTGTTATGAGCAGTAGATGTTAATGTGGTGTAAGGGTCGACATGATGATGATGATGATGTGTCATCAGTTTTGAGAAAACGTTAACTAAATTAGACTCTAAATAAAACCAATATAAATAATTTTAATATACATCTGAATACATCTGAACTAAACAAAGAATAAAATCAATTGTTACAGATCATGCACAAATCAACTCGCAACCCTACATATTGAACAAAAAAATAAATCAAGTAATCAAACCTGTGTTTTGTACATTTTATTAAAAAATCGTTAGAGAAACTTGGGACCGGGACCGGAATAATTGCATAATGGTCGCCTAGTGGAAATATACATTTTGTCAAATTTTTGTTCCCCTTCATCTGCATTGAAGTTTTAAAATATTATTTGAAATGACAAAACACAAATCGTGATCTATATCGTGAATTACAGTGCAAAATCTTGTCTAGTGACACTTTATGGTAACGTTTTTAAAGTGCATTCCCCTATAAATAAGAGCTGTAAATTAAAAAAAAAAAAACTGAAACTAATGAAGGTGAATTGATTCCATTTGACTCATATTAAAAATCGATGGACTTAATGCTGAAGAACATGATTATCAACCGAAAAAAATTAATTTAATTCGACGATTTAGTTAGGCGAATCCAATCAATGATTCGTTGTTTAGAAGAATTTTACAGTTGGTATATTTCAATAATAGTTATTTGTCTAAGTAACGCCCATGTCAACCATGTGGTGTGCAGTTTAATATGTTGACTTTAGACCAACAAATAGGTGAATTCAATAAAAGTATGCTATAGGTCACCATCATACATACAAATTACAAACCAATATTGAACGTACCATAATATTCCAAAAACAAAGTCTAAACTCAATGTGTAAGATTCAATTGTTATTTTCAGTTTATTTTTTATTTTTAAATGAATGGATATGAATAAGGATATTCGCGGAGATGACGATTACGATCGAGATTCGGTGGAAGGAAAGTGGAAAATGGTCTACATCGACGGATGAAATGCTTTCGTTTTGTACAAGGCTGATAATCGCATAGATCATAGTAGTGAAGTTGATATTCTGCTAATCAAGAAGTCTTGTCAAATTGAAACTAATACCTGATCAGCTGATCACAACAATATTCAAGAGCAAGGTAAAATACTAAAAAATTGTTCAAATTTATACCCACCTACTGAATCAATGGATGACAAAGTTACAGTTCATAGTTGATGAGATTATAAAATCAAATATTATTATTTGTATTGCAGACGCTAATGCAAAGGTACTTTTGAGCAATATTAATTGGGAATCTGTATTTTTTTTTTGCTTAATGCATTGATGAGAAATGGTGAAGATGTTCTTATGGTTTGATAGGAATAAATGGCACATGGAACTTCATGAGACGAAGAAACAAAAAAGTATAGAAATAATAACAATAATGTCAAAGGTGTAAAGAATTGAGGAGAAGAGTCAATTATTGGTAAAGAGGTTGGGAAAAATGCACAAAGGGATACACGTAAACACACACGAAAATATTACAGACCGGCAACGTCCAATTATTCAATCCACTAATAACTGTTTGATCTAAAAAATGAGACACATCAAATAAACATATGTGGATAGGGTGTACTTTAACGAGCTGTTGGTTAGACCCAGAGTATACAGTTGAAAGTATGCCGTACTGCCTAATACGTACAGTCTTTATTTCACATATCCCCAAATGAAACAGCCAGTCATCAAATAAAATTTTTCCTTAACAGAAACATTGAGTTCCTTGATCTATGTTAAATGAACTCTATATGAGAACGAACATGTGTTATGTAAACAAAATTCTCTGTACTGATACCTAATCGTGATAGCTGAAGTTATTAAAACCATCTTTTTGCCCCCCCCCCCCCCTCCTTGTAATTATATAAACAATAATATTTTAAAATTTAAAACTGTATCTTATTTCTTTGACATTGTACTAGAGACCACCAACATTCTACTACGTATGTAAAGTAATGGACAAACGTCAAATGGCTATGGTCACAATCAAAACAAAATATAGACTAGGTGACGAGACGACTGATAACAACAATATTATTTATTATTGATTATTACACACAATTTATTTAAGTAAAATAAATATAATTTATAAAATAATATATAGTATAAAGAATGAAAGTACATTTTCGTGAACAATATGGTACAAAAGGACAGGAAATTCTTTATGTTACACCAGCTGGTAAAGATAAAAACCTTCCACAAAAAAAAAAAGGACACCATCACCACCCCACTAAAATATTGATTTTTTTTAAATTGTAAATTTTTATTTAGATCAAGAATGTATAGTTAGAATTCCATTGAAAACTGATAATCTTATAATAAGAGAAAGTAATGGATTTCTTAAATTATTTCAACATATCTTCCTACCACAGGGTTATCCTGATAGTGTTAGCAATGATTATATACATTATCAAATTTGGGATACAATTCAGGCTTTCTGTAGTACAATAAGTGGTAAATTTTTTATGTAAATTACAAATATATATATATATAATATATACATTTATAACTGAAATAAATATTTTATATAATTTGAAAATAGGAACTTTAACGACACATGCAATTCTTAAAGGAGTTGGTGTTGGCAGTGACATGGCAAATCCTTTATCGGCTACAATAACTTGGGTACTAAAGGATGGTGTTGGACATTTTGGTAAAATATTATTTGCATGGGCAAAAGGGTATAACACCATAATTTGTTGGTAGTAGCTAAAATAAGAAAATACTAAAATTAATGATGTTGGTTTTTTTTTTTTTCTTTCATTTTAACACCCCTCTGTATAGAACCGAATTGGATATTGATTCCAAAAAATGGAGAATAAGAGCCGATGTTTTAAATGATATTGCAATGGGTATTGAAATATTTGTTTTACCATATTTTGAGAAACAATCGACATTTATTTTATGTGGTACAACAACAATGAAAGCAATTGTTGGTGTAGCTGGTATATAATTATTTAACAAAAAATCTAATTATTATTTATATAAATCATAATTTTTCACATTTAGGTGGTGCAACAAGATCAGCACTCACACAACATCATGCCATACGTGGTAATTTAGCTGATGTTTCGTCTAAAGATAGTGCACAAGAAACATTTGTTAATTTAATTGCTTCATTTGTAGGATTATTTTTATTAACTGCAATTACTAGTCAATCGTAATTATATTTATTCAATTTATTTAATCTTTACACAATATCTTTATACATTTTTTTCTATTTCTATTTAGATTATTATATACATTATTCTTCATAGTAACCGTACTGCATATATTTGCTAATATTCGAGCTGTAAAATCCGTTTGCCTAAATACATTTAATGAATCTAGATATTTAATAGCATTAGAGGAATTTTTTCGTTCCGGACGATTGTTAAATGTAAAGGAGGTTAATCGGTTGGAAAGGGTTACAATTGGAAAGGCGGTATCTGTTTCACTTAAATTTAAAATCGGTTTATCTGTAAAACATTTAACAAAGGATTTTAAAACAGCAATCGATGTACAAAATTTAATAACATTATTTGATATACAAGATAAATTTTTAATATCAGAAAGTCAAAAATATATTGGCATTTATTTACATTTTGAAGCAAAAGCACAAGATGTTTTAAAGGGATACTTTTATGCCGTTTCACATTTACAAGATCGTGATCAATTAAAAGATAGATATTGGGATGTACATAATAAATGGACAGAATTTTTGACATTGGCACAAAAAGAAGGTTGGAATACAACGAATCATCTATTTTTTGTTGATGAATATCGACTTGATTGGAGAATATAAATTTTGAATGATTCGATAAGATGAGAGAACGAAAATTATTGGTGGCGATCGACACATTCATATCAATTAATTTATTTGTACATGGGTGGTTTTTTTTTTCTGTTTTTTTGTTTTTCTTCTAAAATATAGTGTTTTCGCTATACGCAATTTTACGGGTAAATATAAATTTTGCACATTCGATTTTATATAAATTATACTTTAAACTACGTGTATATATAGACATTTTGAAGCTACAGAAATTTTATAAAATTCGATTTTAATAATATGTAAATAAAATACGAAATATAAAATTTATTTGAATGCATTCTCCACTTCCACACGATTTAATTAAAATGTAAATAATGAAAATTAATGCAATAAATAAAGAAAATTAAAACTTACTTTTTAAATAAAAATTGTTAATTTGAATAGAAAAATACACAATTCAAAAATTATTTTCATTTGTTAATTAGTTAAATGAGAAATTTGTGGCTGTATTTGTTCTAGGTGTTGTAATATTAAGATTGCTTGTATTACTACTATCTGCAGTACTAACTGATCTTGATGCTGACAACTATAAATAATAGAAAATAGAAAATAAAACGTTTTTATTAATATTATTGTAACTATAATCACTTCTGTGAAACGTGAATGCACGTAGAATATAAGGAAAATGTTTGTTCTACTATCACATGTAAGAGATAATTAATTTACAACAATTATTTTACAATCTAGTCTCCCTTAATGATGATCACCGACTGATCGTCTCAATATATAGTCGATCACAACATAACTTTCTTCCGTTGACCAGACCTGTTAGTCTTCACAAATTCTCGTTCGATATTGTATTTGACCGGAATGTATGTGTCTCAGGCACCTACTGACGAAAAATTGAATTTATAATCCTGATGTTACTTGTCGCGCTTATTATCTCCTAAGTTTCACAACGATAAACCGTTAAAACGGTATTATATGGTTTTCTAGAATAGTTGGTCTTCGGTCAATATTACAAGCGAATCGCCAAATCGCTTGTGAACCGTTGCCGTAAATTTGCTTCTAGAAGTTTAGCAACATGTATGCACCCAACAGTTCTAGGTTGTCACTATATGTCTACCATAGGTTTTAGCTTTATCCATCCAATTATCAAATTGTGATTAAATATCGACGATATCATAATCCAAATAAGACAGTGTTGAGAAAAGCATCCATGTAATCAAACGATGCTAAATCCGTTGGCGCATAAATCTAAACTATTGTTGCACATTTTACAGAACTATTTACTCTTGTTGCGATTATTTTATCTGATTTATTCCTTCTCGATTTTCCGTAGAATCTCGTTTAAATGAGTATATCATTTCTTTTTAAATCTTGAGTAACCTGTGTCAGTTTCGCATTGTTCTAATCTCATAGTTTTCAAATTATGTTCCCATTCGTGATCAATAAGTCGTTATTGTTGTGTTTCCATCCGATCTGAGGTAATTTGTTGACGTTTTTCGTGCAATAAACGCTATTTAGTTGTGCGAATTGCAGACACAGATTTACCTTTGCTTGGTAGAATTGAATGTTACGTCCTATTTGGATGCCCAACAGTATCCCTTTGTTTTTGCAATTCTAATATAAGATATTATTAATTTTATATTAAATATGTGGGCTTGAAGTACCTCCAAGCACACATATTGAATATAAAATTAATAATATCAATAAAATTATGTAAATTTGGGAAATTACACGTATCACAGCGTATAAAAATAAGTATCTTTTTTTTACTTATATCATAAATAATTGTTACCTTTTGTAATCTAGCAATTAAATCTAATGAATATGGTAACAATGGTCGCACCGAATGTATTTCCAACATTGTTAAATTATCTAATTTTGCATAAGTTCCATCTCCTTTTATAAATGCATCCATTGATGTACGTAATTTTGCGGCTCGAATATCCCAAATATCTTTAATTGCTGTACGAATTTCTTCAGCATTACTAAAATCCTCTGCTGCTACAGATAAAACTAGTTTTGCAATTATCATATAATGTTCAGATGGCATTTTCGTAAAATATCTGGAGAATGTAAATGAAAACAGAAAAGATTGTTTAATTTTTATTTTGATAAATAATAGAAGAAAAACGAATTTAACAAATTAATTGAATACATACGGTGAATGTTTTTCCTGTTCCTTAATTTCATCTAATATTTCAAACCATTCGGGAGCAACAATTCTACACTTTTGTTGTTTACGTAAATGAACAGCTAACCATAATGGAACATGTACAGGAAAACCAGCCGCAAATTGTCTTAAACTGCCACTTATTAAATGTATTGGATCAAATGAAAAATTTGGAATAATACCAATTTCCGAATTTTCAGCAATAAACTCAATTTCGTCCGGTTCCATTATTTTATTATTATTTATTTATTTTCAAATACAAATCAATGTAAATAAAAACAACAGAATTTTGTTGAAGTTTTAACACAAATAAAATGATAATGTACTAGAGACACTATTGTGAATTGTTGATATTTTTTCGATAACTAATGATAATGCAGAAACGTTTAACCATACGAACAAAAATGTAAAAAATTTGTATGCATTCAAATCACATTTGCAATACAATCATTTTTTGACAGCAATACGTCAAATATTTAATTTGAAAACTTAAATAATTTATTTATTTATTTTTTCCTGTATGTCTTCCTGAAAATTATGTCTGAAATAAAGGAACAACAAGATGATGAAAGAGAAGCACTTCAATCAATTTATGATGGTGATACGGCATTTAAACAAATAAATCCATGTTCATTTCAATACATGGTGAGTATAAAATTTTCTAAAATGTTATTTTTATTTTCAAGTAAAATTTTCAATATAAAATTGATAAATTTTAATAATTAAATTCACGTTTTAGTATATAAATAAATAACACTTTAGAATATACACAGCATAAATTTATTTAGTTTAAAAATTTAAAAAATAAAACTAGTTAATATCTTAATATTTACTAAATTGAGAACATTAGGTTAACGACCTGCAGTTGTATCCATCATTATTTTACTAGTGTCTTTTCCATTGAATTTACAATGCTTTTTAGGACTGATTAGTTGGAAATGTATTTCGTATCTCCTACTTAAAGTATAGTCATGATTTTTGATAAAATTCAGTTATAATTCCATCTAAGGCACATCCATTCCATGTATTTTATTTTCTATTAGTGCAAAATAACTTTTCGGTTATTAGAACGAGTAGCCGGTATTTCAATTAGGCAGATAAATGAACATCTTACAAATAAACTAACTATTAATTAGTTTTCATACTTACATTCAACATGATAATGAAAAATGCAGGTGCATACCCTCCATCTCTTAATGTGAATAGTGGTTATTTTTGGTTACAGTTAAAGTCACCTTCGGTAATGGGAAAGAAAAGTTAATTTCTTACTGCCGACTTATGGTGTATAATTCAAGAATAAAGCAACCAACATGGTTGTAATTCGATTAGCAAGATAAATAAACATCTTACCAACAAACTAAGTAGTAATTGATTAACATTTTTGTATCCCACAAGTTACTTAAAAAAAATTTGGTACATGACCACATTTCGTAATGTGTAAACTATAATTTTTTTAAAAATTATTTTCTAGTATGGTGAAGTAGACCAAATGAAGTCATTTCTTTTAGAATTGGAATGGGGTGAAAATTATCCAAATGAACCACCAAAAGTAAATTTAGGTGCATTTTACAATAGAAATTTGTAAGTTATTTATCAACTTATATGTTTAGACATAAGAAAACACCATCCTGAATGTCTTAAATAATTAATCTGCTTATACCTATTTTTTTCTTTCTACAGAGTAGATAGTGTAAAGACGAAAATTATATCAATTATTAATGATGAAGCTGCACAATGGTTAGGCTGTGGTATGACCTATACATTATTTGAGTGCCTTAAAGATAAACTGAATGATATTTTATTAGAACAACCAGATAAATTATCGGCATTGGATAATCTTACAGATAATTTAAAAAATAAAATTGATATCGGTAATGATATAGCGACAATAGGTAAACAACAGCAGCAGCAACAAAAGAAGGTTGTCTTAACAAAATCACAAAAAAGACGTCAATGGGAACAAAGTGATCATAAAGGTGATAAACCAAGAGGTTATAATTGGGTTGATATTGTAAAGCATTTGTCACAATCGGGTGGTAAAGATGAAAGCGGTTCAAAACCCACAGATTTTCAAAGTTAGATAAAGGTGGTGGAGGCAGAAGATAAAGGAAATTTAAATGAATTGTAATAATCTAATGATGTGCATTGTACAAAACAAATTATTATTATTATATTTTTCGTTAATTTAAATATTGCGACTATCAATTGATTGGTATCTTTTATTACATAGAAACAAATTGTAACAGTAGAAAATACAAAAAAAAAACAATTTGTGTTTATGAATAGTTTTTTGGAAGTAAAAATCATCATGTTTGTTACCGAAGAGGGTGTTCTATCACTTGTTACACTACAAACATCCTCTTTTCTAATCGATAATAAATTTATAAATGTCGAAAATTCAGATCACATCTGTTCATCTTCACAATTGATAATCATCGTCAAATGTATTTAATTTATAAAAAAAAATTCAATTTACTGTCTAGTAAAAATGATGTGTTAGTCAGCATGATAGGTTTTCGCATTTATTTTTCTGGTTTTAAAGAAACCGTCGATAAATCAGTATCACGTCTGAACATATTCATAGATGTTTTTTATTCTACCGGGAAAGAAATACATAAAACTAGGCCAACGGTACTGTAATTTGTAACAGAGATAGGTGAGTTTAATTTGTTATTCTTTTTTTTTTTTAAATTCAACACTCGTTCTCTGTCTGAAACGTTAAATTTGAAGCTGAGCATCTACTTTATTCAGATTAACATCTTGTACACTGTTGTTTATTTTCTATTAAATTTAAATCTAAGACTCTATTCAGATTAACTTATAGTATACTCTCCATAGCGGTACCATCATGCTGTTTAGGATGTTATATTTTCTATTATGCTAATGGCGATACACACATTTCTGATATGGGTTCAAAATTGATTTACAAACCAAAGATTATCTCATAAAAGATCTTTGAAGTAGCACAAGATTGTAGGTCATTGCAGTCAGTCTTCATTATGGTATTAAATTTTACATTTTCAGAGTATATATCAACGTGGTCGTTATATTACAGCATTAAATCATTGACAGATTTAATCTTTAAATGAGTTGTGTGTATGAGAGAAAACACTTTTACATTGCATTTAGTTCTGGACGGCAAATAGTTGAAATGATGTAAGAAACAGTTAGCGATTTACACTGTTATATTGTGCAATTAAATCTCACTTGTGTGTATATGAAATTTAACTGTACTAGTTGCTGATTTATATAAATAATTGTTGTGATTGGTGATATCTGCAGTAAAATAATATGACAAAAAGTTTCTGCGGCACTCAGCGAACTAAACACACAAACTGGTTTATACTATATGAGACTGGCCAATGCTTGGTGGAAAGGGCTACCTACAAGCAGATTATCTAGGATTACTTGGCCCGAGTTTGGGCGGAGTAAAACGGAAGAACTCCTACGATTATCTCGTCGAGATGTGGGCAGGTCCGTGGCACTACTCACGGGACATTGGCCGGTCGGGGACAGATTGGGTATCCCTTTCAATTCTTTTTGTCGCAGTTGCGGCGATGTAGATGAAAGGGAAACTACAGAACACCAATGCAAATACCCAGCACTTTCTCAGCAGATATATAAGCTGCTGGGTAGGCATATACTACCTAATCTATCGGATATTGCTATTATAAGGCCAAGAGATCTGGTGGCTTTCCTAAACGCGATTTAATGTGCATATCTGCAAAAATCAACCGGGTTTCCTCGAGTTTGTGATATCAAAACGGCACCTACATGCTAATTGGGATCTTAGTCGGATCCGCCACTGCTAACCAACCAACAATGAGATATGGCACGCGTCTATCACACAAAAAAGAATAATCCCCAAATCAAAGGCAGTCTAAAACTGCGCATATTGAAGTAGTTCAACTACTAATCGATGACATAGGACACCAATTTGTAGTTACTTTGACGTCTCGATTGATGCATGATACTGTTTGACAAAATTGGAACACATTTGTAAATGTCTTGAAATGAAATGGTGAAGATGTTGTTGGTTTCAGCAATTACGGTATGCAGCAACTTAAAATAAAATATTCAAAGCACAGAGATTAGAAAAAACGCACGACACATGATAAGTATAACTTCAAACACTAATTCAGATATTTAACTTTAAATAATTTATAAAGAAATATTTCTTATTTTGGCCATACACTAAGGTATCCGGATCAATGATATCGCAAGATATGCGTTTAATTGATAAACTACAGGGTAGTTGAAGACCTGGTCGACCAAAAATAAGGCGGAGACAAACTGTCTTTAATGTGACTGGTATCACAATATTAAGATGTGGAGTGAAGTGAGGGGCGCTGGATGTTCGTTGATGCGTCATGATTATCTGTAAAATATCAATGATAAAATAACGAGTACATTGAATAATTTGTTTGTTGTTAATCTATTTTCTATTTGAACATATCCACTAACATTTTAATTATAAGCACTATTAACTGAATGATTCGAACAACTTGTGCTAAACTTTTCTGAAACACTGAAGTAATTTGAATAAACAATTGACTATAAATGCAAATAACTCTATATATGCACTAATATTTAATCAAATTGGTGTTGAATGGATTGACCGACTAACATCTTGAGATTGCTTAAATTATATTTAGCTCACTGCGAAATCACCAGGAATACGGTCAAAGTAAATGCCAGTTTTATGGTAAAAATATAGGTATAAATTAGTATCTTGTTTGTGGACTTGGTGAATATATCCCTCACCAACAAACTATAGGTAGCTGTGAACATACTACCGAATTATTAAAATGTTTATCCGATTAAATACATGTTTCAATATATATATTTTGGAACGTTCTTTTAGAAACAAAGATGTTAAATTGAATTTACTATGTATTACTATTTTAAATAGGCGGCATAAGCGGTGTTGGCCAAAAAACGATACAAAACTACAATACAAATCAATATTTCTATGATAATTACCTATATGTGACACTCCAAATAAACACTAATTTAATTAATCTAATAAAAATATTTATTATAATACTATTTCAATTAATAAAGACTACATTTATCTTTAATAATTTCGAACAAACAAATATTATCAAACCACACACATCAACACAACTGACAATTCTGACACATAGTTTGGATGCAGCCTTATTCATACGAGTAATATACAACCAAAATGTACTACTATATAATAGAAGCATATAAAGTGGTCGAAAAATTGATTGGCGAAAAATGAAAAAAAAAATTATTTCAAAATTCTTTAAAATTATTTCATATGTTTAACATCAATAATTTCAAAGTTCCCGCTACATAATTTATGGCGAAACTGTACTCTATTCGCAATATATAGACATACTCTAGTCGCCAGAGGCGAACAAACGCATTTGATTCGCCAATTTACAAGTTTGACAGCCTTCCCGCATGCGCAGGACATTATAATGAACTTCATTTATTTAAAATTTTTGACATTTATGTTTATTATTAACATTTATTTTAGATTTTTTTAATTGTTGAGAAATTGATGTTGGGAAGGCATTGACCTAGTTTAAGTAGTACTAGCTGAACATAAGATGTATTTACAACCCTACTTAGATAATGTGTGGTTAGCCATATACAAATAGTATAAATATTTGATAATTGACAAACAATGCGATTCTTTTAAGTGAAAATACGTTTTAATTTTGTTTTACTTTTGAATGTGCATTATATTTTATTTAAATAATAAAAATTGATATTAATGTAATTGATTAGAATGTTAAATTTTGAATAACAAATAACTAGTGAAATGTGTTGATGAATTTTATTTAAAATGTAATGGGATAAGTTTAGTTATATGTAAACAAATAATTCCATGTTAAAAATAAGTTAATATTACTTAATTTCATAAACGTTGATGATTCTTCTATTGATATCCGAGTCTAAGTAACATTTTAACTTTATTTTTCAGTTTTGATGTGTTAAATAGTTTAATTTTATTGCACGTCTAATACCGTATTGTTGGTTGAATACATTCTCTAGATCGAAGAAGAAACAGTGACATTATTTACTGTTTGTTGCTGAGGCGTAATTATATAAAGTTGTGAATTTGAATACCAGATTATGTAGGAATATAACATTGCTCTTGGAAAATCAAATATCTAACTAATTTTATATATTACAATGACTTGTATAATTACATTGGCAATTATTTAGAACATGAAGCACTTTCTGTTCGTCTGGCGTAAATTTTATAGAATCCGGAAATTGTTTCTCAATAATATTAAAAGTTTTCTGCATTATTAATTTTTAAAAAAGTTTTAATATTTACATAAAAACATTTTTTTAAATTTAAAGTTGAAAAAAAAATTATCGTCATCTTCTCAGCCTTTACAGTTAAGGGCATTTCCTATACAGATATAAGGTACTTAGGTTGTTGGTGAAATAGCTCACCAATTCACAATTTAACCTACTCATGCCGTTTGAATTGTGTCTAATTAATTGTATGTTTGAATATAATTTATGCGGTCTAGGATTGGAGTGGTCGATTGTCTTGTTGGAGAAGAATTAGCGCATTTAATTGTACTGGAATAATGTTGGCAATAGAATAAACTGGTATTGAGGTATGTTTTGTTTTATTGCCATTATTCACGATTTGTATCCAATGCCTTTGCTTCACTTTACATTTGACCACAGAAACATTCTCTCTAATGAGCGTTCGATACCACATTATCGTCGATTAGGTGTTATACTGTTCTAAAGATTTCATATAT
>JANSTX010027477.1:0-14811 GCA_027564355.1 Penthetria funebris | reverse complement strand
TTTTAAAATATTATCTCATCATTATTTTGAGTAGCTAGTAAATACTTAAATTTGAAATCATAATATTTGTTAAAATTGAAAATGTGGTATTTGTAAAGATTCCTATCAACTAATAAGCGGCAAGTCCTCAAAATTAAGTTCTATCAATGATTATTATTGATAACTTTTATGTGTCTATAATTTGTCGAAATCTATAAATTGTTTTGATACACAATGTCTTGGCAGAAGGCTTATCATATCAATTATTGTCTTGATGATATTCTATTTATCTATTTAATATTGAGTATTGTTAATAATCCAAACCTGAAGCATCGATAAAACACATTTTAAAACATTAGACATTTAAATTCGGAGCGAACATATGATAAAAATAATAATTAATAATTTTAAGAATTTTTTATTATACCATATTTTGATACAAGTTAAATTAGAAAATATCATTGCATCAGGTACCGTAGCATGGTTTTGATTATATGCCACGTGGAATCATTTTATCATTTCTGTATTACAAGGCAAAATGAACTATATATTTACAAGTCGTGTTGCAATTAATTGATTTGTGCAGTATCATTGGCGCATTTCAGATTTTGTCCAGTATTCTACACCACACCTGTATTTGTAAGTCCTTCGATCATAGAATAAGGTTAATAAGCTGTTGTACAGACGATAACACCCGTTATATTTTAAATATATTCATTACCGACAATGCCACATAAAAGCTGATGTGTTTATATTTGACAAACGCTTGCATCCACTAATTCAAATGAAGCATTTTTCTTTGAAAGAATATATATAACATGTACCATTTGAAGGGAAGATATCAATGATTCAAAAAACGTATGGCAACGAGAGCCAGTTGTTCATAAGAATTTTGATTTTTCTAGAAAATCAAGTGTTTGCTAGAGGTTTGTTTTATAAATCAGATATAGGGCATGTACTGAGCAACGCATTTTATCCTATAAGTGTTATTAAGTAAATAAGCAATCAGGGATGATAATAATAGCTATTCAGTTACCTTATCTAATTTAGTTTGGACTAATCACATCTTGAATTCTTGAATGTGATAATAAAGTAAAAATATTACTTTATCATTTTCACGTGTTAATTAAATATAATTGAAAATTAAAGTAATACAGTTTTTGTAGCATAATTACATAATTAAAGAAGAATTATTGGATAAATAACAAATTATACAAACTTAATAAATTATATTAAAAGTAGTACTCACTACTTACATTCCAGACGCCTCTTCAAGCTTCTTATAAATCACGCACAATTTGTCACAGAAAAATAAAACTAACGATATGATAACATAAATTGCAAAACTATAATAAATCTATATCATAATCTAATAAATAATAGTTTCAATAATATAATAAACATAACTAAAATACGGTTATCATATTTAAAACACAATAAATCAGAAATTTAAAACTCAACAAACTAAAAAAAAGCACCAAATAAACGATTTTTATAAATTACATTGACAACTTTTCTCTTCCAAATGTTCAAATCATTCTTTTTTATTTAACACAAATAATAGTACTAGAATAAATTTCAAATAAAATCATATAGAATAGTCCATATAGAATAGTCCAAAAAAACGTTGTGAACAGAAGCAACAAAAATTTTTAATTGAATATTAAAATTAATAATTTTCGTGTCTCTAAAGTTATTTACGTTGCAAAATTATAATCTATTTGTTATACATAACATTTAATTAACGTGCTCGTCAATCTTTTGGCATATTAACTATTAATTCATGTGCTATTCAATTTGCTGAGTTTCCAGTGTGTCCATTATATTCAATTTTCGAAAATGTTTCACAGCTGTTACGAATTGAAATGCCCTAGATTTCTGATTTTGACAATTCACCATTCAATTGTTTTTAAACGTTTTTTTTTTTCAGTATGAATACAAATACTTAATATATTTTAAGTATGCTAAAAATATTAAATAGTTTAATTATCGATTCATGAATTTTGTGTTCATATTCCGTTAAATCAGTGAAAACTTTGTTTTACGTTTCATGTTAAATATTTATGAAATTAATTTATTTTTAATCAAATATTAGTGTTATATTAGCTAGATATAATTAGTTTGTGTTTTTGATTAAATTCCAAAATCTAAATATTAATAATTATATCGCATTATACAATATAATGCACTGAAATAGTTTGATTAGATGTTGTAAAACTTGGTATTGTTCCTAACCAATTTTCCTTCAACTAATTACTTAAATGGAATTCCGTCAGCATAGCTACAATCTGGATAATAAGCAACTACTTTTCTATAGATATTAATCACGGTATTTTGCAGTACATTATATAATATAATAAATAATACTAGTAAGTATAGAAAAATGTCTAGGAATAATATTTATTAACTTTAAATCAAAGATGCTTTATCAAGCGTTCCCCGATGATCGATGATATATTAAGAAGTATTGAAGACTGAAAGTTGTAAACAGAAAATAATGTATTCTAATTGCATAAAATGTCAATAGAATGATAATATACAGATTTATAATTGTGTGAGAATACCTGGCTACCGAAAAACTATTTGATTCTTTTCTAGGTATAGTTTTGATAAGGCATATAAAATAGAAGAGCAAATTGTCAAGAAATTATTAGACTTATTCGTTTCCTTTTTCAATTTCACCATTTTTGCTGTGGTTGTCATTCTTCAGTAGTAACTGCCCTTCAAAAAATTTCCACACCTAGTTTTAATATTGGTGCACTTCTATTAAGATTACATAAATTTGGTGTATCGCTGACACATTGCCGGTCTCCAACTTATGATTCGTTATGTACGATGTTCAGTCTTGCTACATTTTTTGCTTAGCGATATAATTTGTATACCATATATTTTTCTATAGTCGTTCTGCAACCGGAAATATAAATTCACATGGAAAAGAATGTCCATACTGATATCTTGTTTTAATTCAATAAATGGAATATAAATCTGTTCTACTGTGAAAATCACGATAATTGAATAAGCTCATTTTTCTTTAGTTTCTCTCAATTCATCTGTATTTTCACATTTACACTGCATATGATGACACAACCTATAAGGCATTTCAATTATGCAATCAACATCAAATTTCACCCAGAAAAACTTAATATTTGTATTAAATGACTTATTTACATTCTTATTGTATTTGAAAGATCAATCATTTTAATTAGTTATTGAAGTGAATATTCAAACTTGAGTATAAGTACCATTTATTACAACGATTGACTTACATATGTTACGGTTGAAGTTATAATTCATTTTTGATGATTGACTTCAATTTATTTATTTTTTCACAGATAATGCTTATAATTGAAACATAAATAATTATATATGTGAAAAAAGCATGATTTTTTGTACGCATCATGCTTAGAAATAATAAAAATAGAATGAGTTTTTTTAGTATTTGTTATGTTGAGTGATATCAGACGAATATATTTGCTTTCATTTTATTTCCTTGGAAATGATGCAATTTGATTCATTCAATTACACGATGTATAGCCATTATTTACCGTTTTATTCAAGTAATTTACAAAATATTATTTAAGACCGTGTGGTTTTCATATTAGTAGAATATTTGATGGTATTGCATTTGGCGTATTTAAAACAGAGCATTGTGTCATTTGTGATATTTATCCTGATTTGAAGAATTGAATTTCAGCACAACATCCTCGATCACACCGCCATTTTTCCACTTTTTTTTTTTTAAACACAGAAATTAATTTTATCAATTTTATTATATACTCGTATATAAAATCAACTAAATTTTCTTTATAGAATTGATTATTACGGTTTAGCATTTAAATAAAACAAAAAACAAATTGAATTCATCCGCCGTGAAGACGCTTAACTTTCATAGGTATTCTGAATCTGGATGGTGTTGTGAATGATATGATATATTATATATGAAATCAATAATGTAAACCTATTATTAACGATACTGAATGGATTGGCCGACTATCATGTTCAACCCATCTTTATCTCCATGCGAAGTTACCGGTAACAAGAAACTACGTAGCCGAGAATGTATGCAACACTTTACTGAAATATTCAAATGGTTAACTGGATAATTATGATTGATCCTATAATTTTAATAAATTTTAATTATTGTTCTTTGGATTTGATGTTACATGTAATTTAACATCGTATTGCCGTCCTATGAACACATGAGATGTAAACGTTAAAATGATTGTTGACCTAATTTGAATATATGTATAATTTTGTGGTTGATTGTAGTAAAAAAATATATAGCACGAATTAGTATGGTAATTGTTTCTGATTGTTTCCTAATTTCTTACAGAGAGACTATGTAGATAATCATAAAATCGTATATATTTCATATTACACATGTGGACGTTAATTGCCTTTAGCCGGGTATTTTGTGAAATACGTAGCACAACGAATGTTGTTATAATTGTTTAGTTCCAAAACTTCAAAATCACAATTATGTGCTAGAATTTAGGAGCATACGTTCTCTAATGGAATCAAAAGATCTGATATGATAATAACCATCCGTACTTATTTAATCTTCATGTTCACTTAACAATCATTAATGATATAATAATAGTAACAATTATTCTATTAACTAAATTAAACTATTATAATTATTGCATTTATATATTAAGTAATTTCTATATTTATTTATTAAATCATTTGTTGACAAAATATACATTATTATTATTATTGTTATTACTACAGCGAAATCTATAGTTATTTAATTCAAAACACACGTATTATATTTATAACATGACAATAGTTCCCATTTGTAATGAATGTTTATTAATAGCTTGCCACGAAGAATATTCTGAACGTCCTTGAGCTACTCATGGTTTTTATTTATTTATAATAGTGACTCAGCGATAGTGCTCTTGGTAGTCACATTATATACATCCGATATTATAACGAATATTTCTCTCTCTTGTGTTTATCTAGTGCTGACATATTTCGCAATTTACTTTAATTAGTCTTCGTCTATACCTTAATCAATTGCAATGATTTTGGTTTCAGATATAATTGAATGAGTCTTTCTTACATAATATCATTTATGTGTTAATGATCATAGTGAAACTGATGTGAATATGATGTATTTCATATTATATATCTCACTATTCTTCTGCATTTGTAGTGTAGGAAAAACAGTCTTTATATTCAATAACTTTTAATGATTGATGTAGAAACATTTCACATTCGAGTGGGTGAATGTCAATTATCCGTTAACTCGTAATTTAATATCTATATATATTATAATACCTTATTAATGATCTAATATATAATTATTATTTTATCCTAATAATGTTTATTCTGTTATATTTTTATATTATATATATTATTATATTAAATGCATTTATATTGTACTGAGCTAACATAATTATCTATAAATAATTAGATTGAAATTGGCGCCTATATTTAATTGTTTAAATTATTTTATATATTTATTTTTTATTCTCTGCACTCACTTTTAAATGGCGAAAAAAGCTTAGAGATTAAAAATGTATTTAAAATTAGCATATTAAATTGATTGTTATTTTTAATCATAAGTTTATTACCAATGCCATTATTGAATATTATATATGAACGTGTATAACTATAGATTTTATTATGCAATATAACCATTGTTTTTATGTAAATGCTAAAATTAAACATATAAGAGAGTCTTATAATATTAAATCAGATAACCTCGACGTTGTCTGCAAAAATTCTTCGAGATGACATTGACTTAGTATAGATAATCTGTATTTGGTTCAGAATAATTCATATACGACGTATAATCGTACGAAAGAACAAAAAATGTAAATATTTATTAAATTTCATATTCTAAAATTATTTTTAAATCATAAAATATTATGTGTTTAAAAAAAAAAAACAAAACTTGTACATTAGCAGTTAAAAGACATCTTTAATATCTCTAAGCCAAAATGAATCGACAAATCACGACTCAATTATCATTTGGTTACATTCATCTATTAATGCGACCATATAATTTTAAATAAAAAGCACTTAGATAGAAATTATTAGAAATTAATTGAATTTCTTATATAAAATATACAATTAATTTAATTAACCACTTTATAAAAGTATTTTTCAAATTATAGAAAATCTAATTCTTAATTTAAGTGTTTTTGTTTTTCACTCCACCGATTGAGTCCATTGAAGATAACATACATGTATGTTTTTAGAGTGATTCGTATATAAATGTAAATATTTTAAATAAATAGTTAATTGAATTAATGCATTAATGATTTATTTTAGAAAACCTCAAATTTATGTTTTATCTCAGTGTCTGAAACGTGCAGTGTAGAATATGTTTTAGTGAATATAATGACTCAGAATCTTAAATCACTTTTATTGCACACACATATGGGCAAACTTTTTCTACTGATTTCAGTAAGATAAGTCATAACGCGATCTAATTTTTTCTAAGACCTTCGATAAAATTGCAGTTGGATGGCTTAGATTTGGAATCCTTTTTGGGAATAAGATGAACATTTATCACCTTCCATACTGTTGAAAACTGTACGGATTGCAGAGATGCGATTGTTACAACGTTGTCATTATGCTAACAAATGACCAAATGTCCTTGTTGCCGATTTTTGAACAGCCAATATTTCGTCATCATTTCGTCTCGATTTCAAATATATTTTTTTCGTTGGGCACGATATTTTTCCTGTACAACGATTATGCCTCCTTTTTAGTTTTTACTACATTCATGTATTTTGCAAGGACAATATGCTAACAGCACGATCAAAATTTATAGAAATTCATGCCATCTAATATCACCATAGAATTATCGGAAACATTTCAATCTGCATTCTGGTAATGCGATACTCTTCTTTTTGGCGTAGGAAGTATAGATTGCTATAGCTTTGTATTTGGAAAAGAATCGTTAATCAGGCAATAATTAGAGTTGTCAACAAAGATCTCAGTACATGCAAAGAATTTATTCAGATGAGAAGTTAAAAATACATCAAACGGCTATAATGGACTATATCAAGAATTCTCGTGGAACCGACAATCATCGATTCATTTTCACGGAAATATTATGGGCATTAAAGTCAACTGCAATGATAATGTTGGCATCTAGTAATAAAGAATAAATTTCCTCAATTTTTTTCTGAAAAGACTAAATGATAAGGTAATTTTATTTTGTGAGTTTCATCATCAATGCTTATTGAAAAAACCTCAATAATTTCAATGCAAAACATGCAAAACATTTTTTCTTAACAATAATAAAATTTGATTTTTTGTTGTCTTTACTGTGCGTGTTGAAAAATTTCTGGCTATCCCCTACGATGATCTATCATCAGAAGCTTATTTTAAAATACCACTTAGATATTTTTCTTAGCGATATTTTAAGACTTTCGAATTATTATTGGATAGTTGGTCGATTGTATAATCTTCTCAACTCCTACATTTAGAATAGAACAGTTCTATGACAACCATATATCAATAGGTAAAAAGAATTTGAATCGTTTTACGCCCTAAAATGACCTTGAATGGGCAAACCCGATAATGGTGATAAAGATACAGATGATCATTGTTATTTTTTGATTCAGTATTCCAAACAATTGACAACATTTTATTGTCTGTTTATATAATTTTGAATTTTCTATTTTAAAGAACCAATTAAAATTCGGCAAAGGCGTTGTTATATTTGGTCATAAACTGAAATGATACAATAAAATGAAAGATTTACATATAAATAGTTTTGTCATTAAATTAATTATATTATACATTGTTAATGTTCGTACATAATAACAGGTCGAGGACAAAACTGTCGAACGGTGTGTTAATTTATTTTAAAATAATTATTATTATATTCTTTTTTTTCTCATTCATTTTATTATTTTGTTAATTTCATATACGTTCAATGTATGAATTTAAATTGTGGAAAATAATAAACAATAATAATACAAAGTACATGAATTGTTGAATAGATTTTTTTATGTTATTAACAAATAAAATATACGATGATTTCAATAACTATAATTAATCACAGATTTTTCAATGTTCATCCAACGCTTTTCTTTGTAATTACATACTTAAGTGGTGCAAAAAATTTAAACTGACATTCGATTAAAGGTTTCAAATTCAGTTTTCATTTCAATTGATGAATATTTACATGTTTTTATATTCATCCACGTATGTATAATTACTCGTAGATTCTACACCTTACTACCAAAAAAAGGTATATCTTTGTGCAAGATAAATAATATTACCTGATTTCATAACAATATCATTGTGAAATCTTGAAGAAAATGAAATGGATTCGTATTAATAAAAAGAAGAATCGATCAAACATAATTAGACAATCAACGAATATGTGATGCGGCAGAATTTCACAAAGAATTTATGAAAATATTAATCATATAGTAAAATATCCTATAAACTCTATTTCTATTATCTCGTTGAAGCAAATGCCATTTATAATCAAAAAGATTTAGTTACTGTATTCCATCTAAGGATATTATTGACTAAAATTATACGCTAATTGATGAATCACTCAGTAATCGTTCCATCTATCGAATTATCGGTATCATGACTCGCTATTGCTTCGTAATTTATCATATAGCCTAATTTTCTACCTTTACCCATCTTTACCATCGTCAACATAAAATATATTCTTTTAATTTGTCCCGATGGGATTCAATTATAATACGAGTACTCTTTCTTCCACTCGCTATACTCACTTAATGTCTTGATAATTTATCATAGTTTACACATTGGAATCAATTCAATAGAATTGTTCAATATTCTTATCAATATATAATAAAACGTAAACCCACATCAATCCTGAATAAATTCAAAGGGTATCATAACAATACACAGCACAATATTCTGAGCCATCATCTCGACATCAATTTAAATTCATTATACAATCGAATACGAAAGGTTTTACTATAATTTTGCTCGTACATTTTCTTTACCTTTAATTAATATTATGAAAGACTCACATACATTTTTGTATTATAATTTAATTATTTTTAAATTTATATTTTCCGTAATCATAAAAGAAATTACAAGTTAATTTGTAAATATTGTTAATACATTTACAAGATAATTAGAACAAGTTGTTTTAACTTAATTTTATGTAAATAAAATGTGTCTGGTAAAGTAAATATTTAGATTTTCAAATTCAACGTATACGAGTGGTGTTTGAACTTGAACTTAATCTGAAAGGTACAAAATAGATTTCTTTGGTTTATGTATTTTATATGTAACAGTTTGACAAAGTTATTGAAATATTAATAGTGGCGAAAATAGATTTAATATACTTAAAATTTGAATTTAATATGTAATAGTATGTTATTCAGGTAAAAATTATAGTAAATCAATTAATGCCTAAATTTGCGGTTGCTGGTTTAATTATTTGATCTGGGTTAGGATCATCCAAACCAATGACTTCAAATTATTACATTGCCTTTATGAGGTGTAATTTAGCTAAAATAGTAAGTGCAATGTTGTGGTTGGAAAGTTGTTTAGGAACAAACAACAATTTCATAAACATATATAGCTATGAGCCTGTAACTTGCACTGCCGATACTTTTTTATTTACATGCTAAACCTAAATGGTTTGGGGATTGTACTAGATTATTGGGAATCTAAGCGATACAAACTTGACGGTCGTAGCTTGAGCGAAATTCGGTGGAGGAAATGAAAATACTCTACTATAACTAATTTTATGCAAGAACGTAAAACAGACTCTTGTCTATTTGAAATCAATATCTGATCGTATAATTGCATTATTTAAGAGCAGGGTAAAATATGTATTAACTGTCCAAATTTACGCACCTATTGAACACTCGACTGAACAGTTTAGTATTTGCATAGGCATATGGTTCCTGATACTTAGACTTCAGTTAAGAACTGGTGAAACTTGTCATCGAATAGTCGTAATTGATTGGCTTCAACCCTGGTAGATCATGCACGGATAACATAAAAATACGTTACGAATCATAGTATAATAATTTATCGAATGGTAAACATCGTTATTTATGATATTAGTCACCTTTAAACAAGTTTTTGATAGTTTTGATCATGTCATAATGTAGACAATTCTTGAAAGCTATGAAATTCCATACACATTGTGATATCGTAAATCGTAACAATTCTCGTCTTTGTATTTGAGGGTTAATTCTAAATCTTGATGAAAATTCTTTTTCTGTTTATTTAAAATTTGATGACATCAGCTTCATTGCAAATTTATGAAAATTACATATTCTAAATATAATAATAAAATATTTACACTTGTATAAATCAAGGTGTTTATTTTTATTTAAAATAATAAACGAAACGAGTTTATCAATTGTTTAAATATACAATACGTACATTTTTTTCTGTTGATAATGCAATATTTACACATCAATATAAAAAACATATATTTAATCTTGTTGTTAGTAATGACGATACATCATATGAATTGATAATCACGCTGTAAACCATTAACAAGTAGGTACATCTTAAATAGTTTGAGAATTCTGTTTCAAAATTTAAATAAAATAATTTGGATAGTGTCATCATTGAGTCCTTTGCTGATTGTATTGGTCGCGTTTTTTCGATGAACTTGATATCACTACTTGATGGCGCATAATCACAAGAAATCATAGCACTATCAATTCCATTCAATGACATCTTGTCAATTTTCAGTTTATAAGGTATCATAAAAATGAGACCAGTAATTTGCCGTTTTAAAGTTGCATGTAACATCAAGTGTAAAACTCATATAACTATAATTGAAATTTTACAACTGGAAACAATAGGATCAATTATAATTATCCATGTATATACATTTGAATATTTCAGTAGAGTGGTGAATAAATCTCCACGACATTAACACCATCTTTCACATGTTATTACTGACATATTTCATGATTGCGTTGAGTAACCTTGATGATAGTCGGTCACTACATTTGTTATCTAAATTTTCACCAGGTACAACGATAACGTCTGTACCTCAATAATTAATTACTATTCAGTAAACATACTCGTATTTGAGAGTATCATATTTTTTATTTGACTCTATACATTTTATTTGAAATAGATATAAATATCTGATAATAATATTTTTAGTTTCTATTTATATGATCACAAATTAGTAAGTATTTCTACTTATTATCAAGTCGTAAATCCAAATTTTCGCCAATAAGTATGTCTTTATCAAATACAATATCAAATAGGAATGTGTGCAAATTGTCAGATCATGAGGCAATGGATTTAATATAGATGAAAAAAATTGAATTGGACCAGTGGCAAAATATGGAGTGACGTTGGATAGAAAATATTAACTATAACAATTGTCTGTTTCATGCTTTATTATTTCTGTATGTTCAGATGAACATAATATGCATCTTACTCTAGATCTATTGAAACGTTCAGAAAGATTCTAAGTTAAAAACCTCAGATAAATGGAAATTATGTGCAAAATATTTTGCACTACTGTTAAAGTTACTTATAGTTAGCGACTTATACTTTATATTATATTTTTTATGTTAAGAACTGATAAAATAAAATTATAAATGCAGTAATTTTATCGAGAAAATAATTATTTTTAATAAGGAATTTTGATAAAATGAAATAATTTTTTTTATTTATCAAATTATTTTTCTTTTCTTATGTTTATGATAACAACTTTAATACCTAATAAATGCAATGGCGTCGGGTTATTGTGATAAGAGTTCGCTTTATTTTTAACAAAAGATAATAAGTTTTTATGTAATATTATTATAAATTTTTTAAAATTAAAATTTGCTTTTATAATTGCAAGAAAAGCATTCTAATACGAGAATATTTTCACTGAATGTTAGCAGATATCCAATTGACATAGCTATTGATCCTAGGGATTTACCATATGTTGAATTTATTGGTAAACCCAAAAGTAATCCAATGATTTTTCCTTTGGGTTTGTGTTCCTAATTTACCACATTTCCATACGTTAAATTGTCTAAAATAGTCACGAAATTTGTTGAGGTAAATACGTTGGTAACTACTTCAATGTATCTCCATCGTTTTTGCACTATAATATTAGGATATTTTTGCCTTTATCTTAGGTAAATATTCCAAAGTATCCTATAAATACTGAACTGCATGCGGAGAATATGCCGTTTCTCCTAGCAAAAAATCCAAGTTATCGTACAGAGAATATATCGAATATATCCATATTATGCGTACAGAGAATATATCGAATATATCCATATTATAATATAAAGAACAAAATTAATTCTTATAGCAATTTTATCATGGTAAAAATATCTTAGTCAATTCAAAATTCCTTCATTATATGGGTAAAGGTAATTGAATTATGATTTAATAAATAAGGGACCTATGCTAGTAATTGATCATATCGATTCAAAGAGATACATGTTCGGACAATAAGCTAACTTCTCCATATTTGTATAAATGTTACACCTACTTTGCTATACTTAATACCATAATAGCAGTCTAATTAGGGATAGGTTTATCTATGAAAATTTACCAATATGAAGTAAATATCCATGACTCCATTGGACGACAAATTTTACAAATATTATGCATTTAAACATGGTACATAGGTACAATGGTTGAAGTGTCAAAATCGAAGTTTGATGGAAGAAAAACGGATGTCGAACTATATAGGTGACACAGGAATACTCTGCAATTAAATTCATTTGTGCAAATTAATTATATAAGATGTATGCTTGTAAAAATATCATTTTGATATATTGAAGCGTTATCGATTTATCGTGCACGACTCATAATTTACAATTTCAAATAAGAATCCTAAATATAATGACGCCGAATTGTCTCAACAGTAAAAACTCAATTAGACAAAACGTAACCATTGAAATTCAACGCGATTATTTACCCCTTAATAAATAATTCCAACACACAATCAAGTATGAAATTCACATTTGAAAAATTATGAATGAGGAATTTATATTTTAATATAATACTATAGCCGATAGTGCTACTCTTTCAATATCATAATGTATAAGTGTGAGATTCTCGATTGAAAAATTATGAATGAGAAATGCATCTTTTGTTTTTAAATACATAAATAGTATTTTATGATATGACTGAACTTTAAATAAAAATGGCCGCTGTGTTACAATAGATACAGTTTTCATTTATCGTATTACCACCACACAATTGATAGTATATTATTGTCTCGTTTTGTTGCATGTTCAATAATGTTGTATATGAGATAGTGGTACATATTAGTATACCGATTGAATGAGCTGCTGTTTAATGCGATTGTAGTAGCTAAAATAAGTGGAGAAATTATATTTATTTTTATTTGACACAAACAGAAGAGACGGCTTGACGCCAATTCTCGTTTATTTTATATTTATTTTGATTGTTGCGTGTGTTTGTCGTATTTCAACTGTTTAATTCAATATTATATTTTGGCAAGTGATGATTCTAAACGTTTTTAATACTTCTAATATTACGTTAAAATACCATATTGTTTAATTTTGCATAATTTATCCACTTTAAGTAATGTATTATTTTAATCATCTTCTCATTTAGTACTATCAATTTAGAATTATAATAATATATCAAAAATTATGAGCCCATTTTTGACAAATTCATTTACAAAAGACATGAATCGCTTATACCAATGATCACACCAAGATTTAGATGTGTATATTCTATTTGTGCAATTTTAAACCAAAAATTCAAGAATCCTTTATTTCCTATTATATATGAAACTATAAATTCTATATTCAAAATTGACATATGTGAATGATAAAGTACCATAACACATCGTACCCACGATGCTTATTAAACATATTTTGACTTATATTTTAACATTTATTAATAGGGAGTATTATCATGTATTTGTCGATCAGGAATATTAATGCAAAAATAGATTATTACAATAGGATATATTGAGGATTGGAATGCTAGAAGCGAATTGGGATAGGTATAGTAAAGGGAATATTGGGAATAGTGCACATTGTTATTATATATACATTAGAAAATCTCAAAGCTGAGACGGAATGATTCGTTATCACCCCATAAATGACATATATTAGGGTATTGATGAAGTATTGAAATATTTATCATTAAAATATATGGGATGTAGAATTTTATTGGCCCATTGAAATGGACATGTTAACATTTTGACTATTTTACTGAATGATTATTTTAATAATGATGGATTTTAATAGAGGTGGTGATTAAAGTTTATATATGCCCATAAATATCCTGTTAAACTTTTCATTATACCTAATGGGATCTTATTGAAAGAGGTGTAATAAATATAAATGTATATTGTTTAATTAATAACTCAAAATGCGGTGACAGATTTTATATATCACTTTTTTCATATATTCTCACAGAATATTTACCATACGATATCCTACTTACATGCTGTAAAATATAACATATAAAATAGTGGAATTTTAACCACATTAAATCTGATATTAAATTCTATAGTCATAAAATATTTTGAATCAATTGCAAATCCGGATCAATTGTGATGATAGTTGAAAACCTTATACCCTGTAACTCCTAGCAGAATTTAATCATGAGCACCATTCCTAGATATGATTAGCCTATAAAATCAGCACACTATAATTTTACACAACAGTATGATTTCTAAAACAACTTTGCCAAGTCAAATATTTTTATTTTTTATTCTTTTACAATAATAAACATATAAACGAACATTCTTAAAACATGATATGAATTTTTGATTATACGAGTTACTAACTTTACTTGTGTGTTTGCATTCTAAGTAACATTGAATGACTTTGAGATGTTTATTGACAAACATTAAGAAAAAATATATATATTTTTTTTTATTCATTCCTTAATTTT
>JANSTX010027455.1:0-14814 GCA_027564355.1 Penthetria funebris | reverse complement strand
TAGGATTTGATTCCGAAATCCGTTGATGAGGATATTCTTCATTCAGAAGTTGATTAAAGTATTGCTTCCACCTGTTGATCGATTCCACCTATCGATCACACACCATTTTCGATATATACCGTGATGTAACCGGTGACACCTCGATGATAGTCGGCCACTCCATTCGTTATAAGTCCATTTTAAATCTATTGAGTACGTCACGACTTGGAGAAGAATCCTTAAATCGTCTTGAAGATAGAAATTATTAAGATAGTATAGCATAATTTTGAATGAACTATGTATTGAATAGAGTGAATAGCTTGTAGCAATAGGATGTATTATGAACATCATCTTTGGTCACTATACATATCCCATTTTTCACATTTAATATTATCTCCTACAGGTATCCTAAATTCATGTTATATCCGCCAATACAATAAACTATAATTGAACGTGAATTTTTGGTTTTAAAACCAAGCCTAAAAATGACGTTATTATTTTTTTATTTTTATTTTTTTTTCAAATATAAGGGAAAAAAGGAAACTTAAAAATTATTTCATGTATTAATCCTTTAGGGAAAATTGGCTTATACAATTTTTACTACAGAATTAATAATACGCGAGCATATATGCGTTGTATATATCCTTATAAATAGTGAAATATACGCCAACAAATTTGCATGTAATGAATGTTTTATTATAATATGGAAGCTTATCTTTCTGATGAATGTTTCGGATGACAGGCCAATGGCATATTCATATCAATAATCAATTAATTTGATATAATTAGTAATAAATGGGTGAAAAAAAAAAACAGAAAATGTTTTGAGTGCACTGATTCGCTTAATTACCATCTGCTTGCGTGTTAAAAAAAAAAACAAAATAATTAAAAACAAAATCTGTTTGTAGGTAAAATTATCGATAGAATAAAATCAATCAAATATTTTAATGTTGGGAAATGTGACAAAGAACAATATTTTCCTATTCGATAATCAAATATTTTTTATATTATTTTTTTATTTATCAGTACGAAAAATTTGCTACATTTTTAATTTATTTCCTGTTTATTGCATATAGGAAAAATTATTTATTGCACAAACATAGAGTGTAGGTAAATATAAAGTTATGAGTGTAGGTATTGCAATACTTCTTCCTTTCCAAGATTTCCACTTTATGGTATTTAATTTCAAAATGCTATTGCATTTCAATCATTGTGGAGCACTAAAAAATTTCAATATTATCCTTTGATTGTGTGGTGAAAATATGAAAATATTGTATGACTTCAAATGTTGATTAGAAATTTGTTCCTTTTCTTTTAATTTTATTGAAGTAATATAATTCTTTATAGTTTTTAATTTAAAATGGGATTAACATTTAAGGATGACTCGACTACTTGTACAAATTTGATTAAAGTTATTTACACAAATCTTTTGCTTTATGGATTTACTTGAATATTTATGTGCGAAAAATATTTACGATTTTTCTATTAGAGTTTCAACAAGATTCTAATACTGAAGACTATCCATTAAATACAAGTAATATACTAAATTAGTAATAGTAATTTGAAAACGGGTTAATGACCGTTATAAACCTAACATGTCATTAGTGGTTCTTAGTCCTTAAATATGAGAAATATTATTTGTAAGTTATTTAAAGTTTTTAAATTAGAATAATTTTGAGATATTAGTTCAGTATAACCTGGGTTGGGATCAACCAAATGTTGATCACTTGAATTTGTGATCAAGTGCTTATACCGAAACCTCCATGAAATGGTAGAGTTGGGAACATAGTATTAAATTATCACCATCAACAGCAATAATAGTAAGCACGTTTGAATGCCTATATTGAAGAAGTAATATAAATTTAGCCAATGTAATTATGGGCTTACATAAATAGTAATAGTCCCGCATTACACGAAAACAATTACAACTTGATTACTTAAACGGGCATCATTTATTAACGATATGGTAATGTTAGAACCGTGACGAAAAAGAGCAAGAGGTTTATGGTTGATGATATTGGGTTCAGCGAGATTAGTTGGAAATAAAGCGAAGAATTTATAATATCTACCAGACAGTCAATTCAAATGAAATGTGGAAGAGGACGTTTAGTTTAATGCTTAACAGCAAGGCAAAGCAGTTTCTTGTCGACTGAAAACCAATGTCATAACAAATATTCATTACACTTTTTGAAAAAGCATATGACAATTAGTATTGATGGGATTCAAATATCAGATATAGTTATTTGTATCATCTGTATGCCACATATGTAATATGAAATATGTAGTCAAATAACTATAATCGATGTCAACTAGAAAATATATAATCAATTATAATTATTCGGTTATAATAAACTCGACATTTGGCTCGAAAATCATGGATGTTACAAACCAGAATGGAGAACTTTGCCCTAATATGTACAACAATCATGTAATTGTTGGTGCAATAACAAAAAAAAAAAAAATCAACGCAACTTGATTATCCACAGACCACAGATAATAACAATTAACAAGAACTGGACAAACTCACTATTGTATGTACATATCTTAACAAGCTATGTACAAACAATAGTGAGTTTGTCCAGTTCTTGCTAATTGTTATTATATCTGTGTGGTCTCTGGATAACCAAGTGATCACTATTTGATTATTAGGCAGTTTCAAATTATACTATTGACAATTTTTTTTTTTTTTTTTTTTTTTATACTGGAGTACACTTTGTTCAAGTAAGGTATTGACCTTTTTTATATATTCATTTTATTGAATACGGTACTCTCAGAATGTGCACTTATATAAGTATCATTTGCATGTCGAAGAGAGTATCTTAACCTACAATTCCAAATGACATACGAATAATATTATTTTAACCGCAGCACATTCGTGGGGGGAATGGGATTTGCCAACCCAAGTTAAATCACAAAGTGAAAAATTTACAGAATAAATTTTGTCTTTCATCGGGATTCGAACCCAGATCTATCGTCATGCTTGTCTAGCGCTTTACCAACTATGCTACCATGACCACAAATGTATAATATGTAAATATAAATATATATGCTATCGATGAGACTTTAAACAAGCATTCTACAGTCCTGATCGTGTTCTTGAACGATATGAAATACGTCCAAATTAATGAACATTGGAACTATTGGTTAGTCGATGACATGCCATTTTGAAGATTATATTAGACATATTAAGAAGTTTCCAATATTTGCCAATATTTGTTGGCAATCCAACAAAATGTGTTCATCGAAACTATTGTATTACTACGATAATTGGCAAGTGACAAATATCATCACCAATAGTCCCATATTGAAAATCATTTGACCAAATATAATATATCAATTGAGGCTATGTGTTCACATTATCGGATGATGATGAACAAGATTAAATAAAGTGAAGATGTTGACTAAAAATATTAAACAAAAATGATTGAATGCAAACAAGGTAATCTTAATGACATATATATCTCATAATGTGTACATAATTTGATGACTCCAATCCTCAGCATTATTTAAATGCTTTTGTATTTTTATGATCAAACGATGATTTATTTGATTTCAAGACATTCTGCAATATACCATTTTGAGTGGCAGTCAGGAAAAGGTAATAAACTAAAGCAATTCAAACGGCTGATTTAAATTATGTATATATGGCTGTTATTATATTATTGCCAATACAACTTAAAATCAGTACCCAATTGACAATCCATTAAAGTAGGCACAAAACATTATTACAGAAAATTTCGATTAAATTTCAAATATTTGGAATAAATATTCATTATTGTTAAGATCTTTTTAGGCCCTGGGAACGAAGTTCCAAGGGTCTATTGTTTTTGATTCCGTTCATGTAACGCCAAGAAATAAACATCTCAGAAAAAAAAAAAATTACAGAGAAGTGCTTATAATTGAAAAAAAAGTTGAAGCATGTCCGTCCGTCCGTCCGTGCGCACGATAACTTGAGAATGCAAGTGACTATTTTGCAATACCCGGTCGCCTAAGTGTATACGGCCAATCCAATTTCGCTTTCTTCGATTGACAATTTTATGCATCGCCTCATGATCTGCTAGTCGCCACGTTTGATCTTGTATTTAGCCAAAAAAAATTATTATACAAACATTTTTAGTATGCAAACGTTTTTAGTATGAGGAACCTATTAACGAAAAAGTGAATTTGTGACTCGATGTTATTTTTCACCTTCCAAGTTTCGCAGCTCTACAATAGTACAGATAGACAATTAGTTTTAAAACTATGCAACATTAGATTTTTGAAATTTTTGACAACCGCCAAATATTTGCCGAACCTTTTGTATCCGGAAATTTACATCTGTTTCAGAACTACCATCAATTGTCAAAGAAACTTCCCAAATCTTCACTTGTATTGCTGCTGTTAGGAGTTTTGGTTAAAAATGATTACATATGGTTTTCAAGTAATTGGAGATTTTCATACATACAGTTTTTTGAAGAGAAATGATCAGAGTTGATCTACCATGAATTAAAATCAATTCTATAGTTTCTATGCCCACTAAAAATATGTGAGTAATTTGATTTCTCCACTTTTCTCCCCTATCAGGACGCGAATATACATATTAGCAAAATTTTGATTAAATCTAGAATAGCATAATTGAAGTTGTTCTCAAATATAGTATCACCTTCCTCGTCTTGTCTTGACTTCATCTAAATAGTACAAAACAACATATTATATCAATATTCTAATTCTCATCGCAATGTATGGTATAATTGAAGTATTACCAAACCTAATTTAATTAATAGCTTGCTTTTACCAACTTCTAATGCACCACTCTACAGTTTATATAAATTATAATTTTATTCCTGTTTTAGTATATACATGTTTACAAGGATATTATCATAAACTTTGTATATCACATTTGTTATATTATAAGTTTTATCACATTTTGATGACGACATACTTAAAAAAATAGTATACATTTGCCATCAGGGTAAATAGCAAACTACCTAACTATATCATTTTCATGATACCAATCATCAATAAATGTTGATAATAATACTAGTATTGTATATAAATATAAAAGGATTTTAAGGGCGCAAGACATCATACAATATTTTATATTGGGGAGAACTGGTAAAGAAAATAGATTTTCATTTTCGATGAAAATAAAAATTTTTGGAGCCACTTGTTGCCTATTTCGATGTTCAATCAGTAAATTTCTATACGAAGTTATCTATAAAAGCAAGTGTAACAAACTGTTGGTCAGTTTATGTTCATCAGGTTTGAAAGTCGGTTACAATCAAATTGCATAATAAGGACGTTAGATTTTGCTGTTAATTTTTAATAATTTTTTTGAAGAAAAGGACATTCTTATTTTTCATTTGTAAAAAATTTGTTAAAAAGTTAATTGTTTAAATTGTTGCGTTTTCAAATTAGTACAATTTTAAAGTGAATTTAAAAAGAAAGTGTTTGTTTAAAATTATAATTATTATTATAATATTAAATTGGTAAGTATTTTAAAATTATTTAAAAAAAAAGTTTTTTTTTCAAAAAGTATGTGCGAACTGAGCTTTAATTTTTGCGTAAATTTAAATTTTTAATTGCCTTAAAAACTATTGAAATTAAAATTAAGTAGGTTTTTCTAAGAATGGTGGGTTAAGTTAAAATGGGTTTTTTAATGTGTGATCTACTTAATAATTTGATATTTAAAAAAAAAAATTGAAAACACGTAAATAAATTTATAATTATTTTAATAATTTCAAGAGGTCTTACTTTCTAATTCCTGAAACAGATTTCTAAATTTCTGAATATTAGAAATTCAGTTCTTGTCTACAATAACAGGTATCGGTAAGGGCATAGTAAGTACCAAAATTTAGTAAGGGTTGAAATATTGTATGTCTTACATGAAAAGCGATAAGCGTTTTAAAACCATTTTATTAATATTTGTTTGGTAGAGTCAAGGTATGGATAATATTGTCAATTTTGTTAATAATTTCGTGATATTTTCTATCAAGATTTAGGAAAAGAGAAGAAGAATAAAAGAAATCATAGTAGTAAAATACAGTGAAAAAAAAATAATTTGAAAAAATAATTAATTCTATATCAAAATATTGGACCGAATACCGCAATGTCCTTTTTATAATTTTGTGTGTGAACGTTGTATTTCGAGTCGATTAAAATTAACTAATTAAACCGGGAATCTATGGAATCCTTGGTGGAATCTGTCTTAATACACAACTATACATTTTCATTTAACAAAATAAATGTTATGCGAAATTTGGTGTAATATATAATATTGTTGTAATTCATCAATTAAAGGCAATGCATAAAAAAAAGTGAGTGTGATGAAGTAGCTAATATTTTAGAAAGCCGCATCAGTTGAGGTAAAGTTTCCGAGTAATCGTTTAATTGAATTATTGAGTAGTCAATGCCATTTAAAATCTATAAAAGTCCTATTTTACAATTGTTATTCTCCATAAAAGTTGTAGTCAAAATTTGGAAATTCTTTATGTCGAAATCAAATGACAAAAGAGTCTTCCGACCATTAAGTTGCCTTAAGTCAAACTTCTGACTATAAATGTAAGATGTTCGTCACATGTTCACTCCATATTAGAATTTACAACTAAATCAACAAAATGTGGAAATTATAAATGCAATAACTTTCCGATTTAAATTACAAATAAGCGGTAATATGTGTTTAATATGTGTTTAGGCTTTCAGCAAAAATTTACGTTTACGATTTGCGAAAATTAGGGTAGATAAAATTAAATGTCGATCTTTCTCACAGGTCATCCATCATCTACTATAATGGTTACTTGGTTATAGCAATATAATGTTGTTGTCGATGGACAATTTAATGGAAATTAAATTTCTTACTTATGAGAGTGTACCATTTCTAAAATATTATTGTCTACTAAAGATTAATTGATTTAATCAATCGCGTCATTTATCACATTTACCTACAATTGCTAATATAATTAATTTATTATACAGTGATGAGGGGGAATAACAGGCAGTATTTCTACTCGTATACTTTAACTGACGTTTTGAAGAGAACATATATGACTTTATAAATTCTATAGTACGCACCTTTCTAATTCCATTAAATAAGACTATGCTTTGCTTTGTTAGTTAGCAAATAAACTAACTCGACTTTCCATACAATATAAGGGTTTCACTCGGAGATGAAGACAATGCTACACTTTCTACTGAATTCGCGTCACCTGCGTCAACTTAATTGGTTCAAGCATTGTACATTTATGTTGGCTAAATGTCGTCATTATTTTCCTGTCCAATCTAAGGTCATATGATGACATTTTACGATGAAAATAAAAAGATATGCGTGTGTCAGGCATATAGTTAACTAGGTTGGTAAAATTAATGTTCGTTCGTAAATTCATGCCCATCCGTGCCGTAGCACTTGCGATCAGCAATTCATCTCATATAGATGGTTGATCCTAGCCCAGACACATATATAAATAACTGTAATAAATTGATTTTAATGAGGAATTCAGAAATGCAATATAATGTCAATTAATTGGCAGTGTACATCAAATATATATATCTAATCAGTGTTTATGCTAATGCTTGAAAAACTGTACTAAAATCAATAAGAATGATTTTACTACAGATTTTTGAACCGATTCGTTTTAGTAATTTAATTATATATAAAGATTCGCTTTAGTAATTTAATTATATATAAATTGTTTTAGTAAACAAAACAGTTTTTCAATAAAATTTATTTATTGGCAACTATACTGAAACTGCAACTGCATTCTACCACTGCCTTGGTTAATCCTGTACATGTTGTTTTGTTGTACCAATAACTATTATTATATCAAAATGTATGCAATATCCATTCTGAAGGATACAAATGCTATTTATACTTTAATATTATTAAAAACCAACATGTGACGAAAAGGTTTGGCTTTTAAATTATTTATCCTGTAAAAATTAAAACCAACACCACAAGTTAGAATTCGAGATGACCGCAATGTCTTGAACTAATAACAGACAAAAATATTATAGATATTAGACTCTTGCATTTATTCAACATTATCGGTCATATATTGTGGCGAAACTTCTCAAAGATTTGACATACACTATCAACAATCTAAGCTGTATCTTTAGAAAACATACAACGAATTATATATTGTCATGTGATTGTGTAGAAGATGAATAATTTCTGTCCAGATATTTTGAAGTGCCATTCTACATATTCGACGCAATGAAGTCCCAAATCTCTTGATTTAACAATGTGAATATATAAATATTTCAAGCATATAATTAACACACGAAAATTTATGTCACTTTTTATGCTTCTCAAAATCAGAGGAATTCGGCAATTTTGAACGCATTTAATTCCAAAAGAATACAAATATTGTAGTATATTTACATATAATATGGGAAGGAATCTAAAGAAATGGCATCGAAAACTAGAAAAAAATTATCGATAAGACTATGTCTGTGAAATATATGTGAAATTTACTATATCTACATTGAATGTTTATTGGAATTACAAGTGACATCAGACCACCATGCTGAACTGTAATAAACACTTTATGATACTGCTCTGGCTTCATATTTCAATGAAAACCACGACTCTCAAAATTTTAAATTCTAATTTAATTTCGTATGCCAGAAAACCCGTTTAGGGAATTCGTTTATCAAAAGTGGAGTCATTTCATTTTATATGTGGCCAATATCAATTCATTCATTTCAGCTCTATGATTGATATTGATGTGAGTGTTGGATGCAATTGAGATATAGATGTTTTAGCAAAACAATTATCATTCGAGTATGTAATTGAAAGTTCACATTAATTGATGATTTTTAATTAATATGAACAAATAATTTAATTAAATACCAAATTCAATGTATTCAATACACTTCATATACTTCAGCGGCACAAGTCATATGCAATCCTTTTGGTGCTTATTTTTTATTACAAAATTATGGATATAATTTCCTAGAATTGATCCTAACATGTAATAATGGTTATAATTTTTTTTTTTTTTTCTTTTTTTTAAAAATACGCCTTTAGTTTAAAAGCGTATTTTATTAAAATTCTTTCATAAATTTAAATTGAAATTTTAATAATATTCAATGTTCAACAATTTTTATATTTTCAATTATGTTAAAAACTAAACTATAGCCTATTTGTGTACAAATAAGAACAAGACTGTGAATCTTATTGAAATTTAAACAGTTTGAACGATAATGAAAATAGTATTGATTTAATTGTGACGAAATACGTCAGTATTTTTAACTGCTAACAGTATTATTCATTATAGAATACCTAGTTGATGTGGCAAGAAACAAAACAGAATAGTGAGCATTATTTTCAAATCTTATAAAATTTCTTATGTAACCGCAACTATTTATACCCATACCCTAACTACATCAGCTGCCAAATTACATATTAAATTCAAGAACCATATTAATTCGATTCATGCAAATTGTCACAAGATAAAATAAATGATATACGGATTATACTTGTATGTGATCCAATAGACGAAATTCCACATTAAATGTTTTGTCTGGATGTTCGTTTTGATAGATGATTTCCATTGTATTACACATCTGTAGCTAATTGTAGTCTTTAATTGAACTGGTAGTCGAATGAGTACATATAGTTTGTATATATTAAATTATAAACCTGAGATGACAAAAGAAAATGAGAAGAATTTCAAATTATTATTTAATCTATTTCCTTATTCAGGTTGTTCTTGTGGCTATTAGAAAAACTACATCGAAGCTCATACCATCTACATTTGAAAACATATATTCAACAATTTTAGAATCGCCCATATTTTGAATCTGCATATCAACTACAAAGTTTGCGAAAATAATTCATTCATGGGGTATGTCTCAGGAAAGACAAATTGGTCATATCAGTTTGTTAAATTCCTAAAAAACAATTTTATTTGCCTTATGTCCGAATGTCAATTGAACTTTATTTCGATTCTTTTTAAGAAAATTCATCTGACTTGTCATGTGCTCAACGTACATATACATTAAGAAAACTCCAGTTAGGAATGCTTACTAGTTATAGTTACTTTTATAATACTATCCATGTTGTTCTATTGATTGACATATACTCTTATATCCAAAAGGACTATATTTTAATGAGTTTTTCTTGATATTCTACTTTTTCTCACATTATAGTATGTTATACGATACACGATTATACATACCCTCATACAATATTATTGTATGATGGAAAATATCTTTAGTTTGGTCAACCACTGGCAACAAAAGATAGATTTAAATTCAAATATAAAATGGAAAAACTGACAATTTTAGTATTTTAGAAACAGATTAAGGTATTACTTGAATCTTTTCGATTTCATTGATAACTTGCTTGAATATAAATACAATAAAAAGGACGAAATTTTGTCTATTATTTCCAATAGTCTTTGAACACAGTGACTATATATATATTTTTAATGAAGTTACCCATTTATATATAAATGATGAATATTTTTCTATTTTCAAAAATTAAATCCCTAATTTTGTGGATATCCTATATAATGCAAAGTCAATAATGGTTTCGATTTTCACTGTAGTGTGAAGTTTCATTCACAAAATTAATTTTACTACAAAATTATTTAATATACAAATTTGCGACAAATTTGTTATTGTAATCAAATAGATTAAATTCAATATCTTTAATATTTGTTTTTATTAAATGGATTGATAATTTTAATTTCTACTTAATATAATATTGGATTACATTTATGTAGTTACCATCGTTATCCCTGCCAACCCGTATGAATACACTAAATAACGCAATCCTCAATATAAACTAGAACTATTTAAATATTTTGAAAACCTTTTACTCTGTACCTTTAATAACTGAATGGAAAAGATGTAGTTAAACCATCCTTATAAATTTTAGATGTCCTGAAAATTATGATCGTTTTGTGTTGTAATATAGTTATACACGCAATAGGATCAATTTGAACTTTTGTTCATACTCATCTTTTCTTGGACTATGGCTAAGCAGGTTAACAAACAATAAACTATGTCTAATCATTAATAATTCAAATGCGAAACTAATGAAGATTAGTTCGATCCATGATATGGCCGTCTTGAAGTCGATAAAAAGATAATAAACAAAAGTATACAACTTTCAATATTTAAAAACTTGGCAAAATATGATAATACTGAAAAAAGAGAATTCAATATATCTTTTTTAAGCAAAAATTTACATAAATAAAAAACACAACTATTTGGTAAAAACGCCAAAGTATTGTAACTTTGTCAGTTTACATTGGTATGAAGCAGTGGTGCTGCATTTTAAATCATGCTAAAGATTTTAATCATATTCCAAAAGTAGATGAGAATTGATGTACGTGAGAATCAATATCCGATAAGTTAAGACAACACATTACCATCAACATTTGTAAACAGTTTATTTATATGATTGCAAGCACAATTATGTCTTACCTTATTGCATTAAATTCTTGCAAGACCCAACCAGAAAATAACGTGGAATCATTTTTAAAGGAGTAAGTAGTTCATACATTGAATGAGTAAAAAAGTAACCCCACAGTTGTTTATCGTGTAAGGCTGTGTTTTTTTCTTATATTGAAGATAACTACACTTAATACAAACCATAATGTAGTTTTTTTTATTTAAGGCAACAGCTAACAGCTGTATACTTTACAAAATATTTTTTTTTGTTAAAGGACATCATCCAAACGCAAAACTTTACAACAAAAATTTAATATATTTATGTAATTTCAGAAATAAAAATTTATTTATTAAATAATACTAAAGCATATTTAATATAAGTAAAAAAAAATTAATCCAAAATAATGTCATAATTTTTAAAATTTTATTTTCACATAAATAACAAATAACAAAACAACCATTTTCAAATGTTAAACATTCTAATGACATTTACTATTCACAATCAGATAATAACGAAATGCCATGGGCACCACACGATATTCAATTTAGATGCAGCGGTTAACAAAACGCAATTTGATACAGCGGTTAAAAAAACATAATAACTAAATTTCATCAATCGAATTTCGAAAAATCAAAAATATTTATTATTTAAAATTGAAAATTCAAAATTAAAAACCCGCATAATTAGTATATGCGGCGAAATTATACTCTATTCGCTTATTACAAATGACCTCCTTTGGTCGCTGCGCTAAAATCAACTCAGTTTATTAAAACAGTTACTTTCGCCGGTTTGCGGAAACATATGTTTTCTTGCTTGTATTTTAATTTTGTTGTTTTTTCAAAATTAAAATTATTGTAAATTATCCTTAACATCCCGATTATCCATTTTCACTATGGTAACATTATATGTGTCATATGATCTGTTGACATATAATTTCATATTTCTTAAATGCTAGTACTTCTGTTGGTACATAGACGAAGGTTCAAATGATGTTTGTAAGTAAATACTATCGATGAGATTGCAGAAATTCAACTAGAACAGCTCTTGATGTTCAATTAGTGTAAAGTAAAGTCGCTTAACAGTGGTTCAAAACCACTGCTAGTTTGATCAAGTTCGTTAACATGTAAGTTGCATACTCGTATGGACATATACTTAAGAAGTGTTAATTAATATTTATTTTATCTCATAATAAACACTCATTAATATTTCAATTGTATGTACGTATATGCTGTCATTAATTACAATTTATACAAGATAATAATATATATTTGTATATTATTGTATAGTTAAGATGTCAATAGTAGAAAATATATGAGTTTTTCTGGCAATTTATTGAAAAAATAATAATAAATAAATAAAACTAATGGCAACAATTTTGGATTATAAAAAAACATTTGCAATACTTTATCTATTGATATCTAGTAAATATTGTCAACATATATAAACGCAATGTTTACTATTATCAACAATGTTCAATGTTTATTGAAATGCTATCATTTATAGAATTGAATATTATAAAGGGTAAAGTCGACCCTTTTTTTTTAAAAACCTTTCTTTTTTAAATGTTTAATTGCCCTATTTCAAGCTTGTTCTTTACTGCATAATCCCAGCAAAAATGAACGAGAATTGTAAATAGATAGTTTAAATTTTCAATTTCAAAATCATATACTTCATATGTACTTCGTAACCCATAGTACTCATTGACTTAAACTTGTATCCATTTATGATATATGAGAAATGCATTATGTGGGTAGATATTTTTTAAAAGAAATAAAATGCTGTTGGAAAATTTTGATTATATGTTTGAACAATATAATAGTATGTACTTATAGCATTTTAAATGGAATGATTGTAAATCGAGAAGTGTTATTCAGTAATAATTATCAAGACTCTCAATACATACAAGTTATGAAATCAAAACTTGTACTTGCGAAATGAATAGTACGCACCGTTGCTTTGAATTTGTTTACCAACATTTGCAAAAGATGCTCGATTGCAATAAATGCAGTAAATTGATTTTATTACAATTACATTATTAAGCAATTTCAATATTCATTTAATGTATATGTATTTAAAATTGTACTAAAATCTGCAAGAATGATATTATTGCAGGTTTTAGATCAGTTGTGTTAAACTCAATTACATTGCCAATCACTTGATTATTGTTATAAAACAGTAGGGCATTTCTTAATCAACCCAATTTATTGCACTTGTAAACTGTACTATGTTGCTCTGTTATCTCTGTCATCTTAACTCACAATTAAAGTAATCTTTAGCAATCATAAGAAACACTACAACAAATGGCAACTGCAACATCGTCAAAGTCAAATGTGAAACATTTTGTTTCAGTCTTTGATGGCAATGCAAAAACTCCGCTTAATTGACTAATGAAATGGTTTTACACAAAACATATGTTTTCAAATTATAGAGCAAATGTGTAGAACTGAATTATTTCGTATATTTTCTTTCATTCATAAATCCTGTGAACACTTAAAATATTCATTGAAATGTTCACATAATAACGTTTATTTACATCATATAAAGTCAATATAGTAGTCGTATACCCATTAATATTTCATAGTTAGGGTATTAAAATTAATTCCGTCTATATGCTAAATATGTCATTTAAAAGTACAAAAGGAATAATCCTATGCCCTTTACTATACGAATATGTACGACAGAACTTTATATATACATACATGTGTTGAAATACTAAAATAATCAAAATCTTAAGGATACTTTATTTTAGTATTTAGTTAACCTCTTTATGCTTGTTTATATACATAATCCTTTTGAACAATAAATTTAAATAAACAATAATATAAATAAATCAAGGATTTATACAAGTATTTATAATTTTATTTGCAGTAGTGGCATATTATAGTAACATCTATATATAATTCACTAGAATGTATCATTTTTCTTATTCCAAAACAGGATTCATTTAAATATTAAGGAATAATTTGCCATCCTTTTTCATTGATCTGAAATATTTGTTAGAAAATCTTGAATATAGTCTTCTATATAATAAGGATATATACACACACCTACTATATTCTATGTTTATGTATTATAAATAATTCGATTAATGTACTCATATGCAACAGTACATCCATTATTTGTTGTACAATTCATGGTAATGATAAACGACATGAGAGTTAGATGATATATCACCATAATTGTATGAATATCCTTAATTTTATGATTGTTTTTATAATATAAATTTGCATAAAAACCAATTAGCTGTGTACATATATATTCATCTTACAAATTTTATTTTAAAGGGAAAGGAGTACATAGTGCCTTAAAATAATTAATGACGTTTGTACTAGAAATAGTTTCAGGTTTAATTTAAAATCCTATTAATTTAATGCCATCCCTTTCTGTACAATTTTTAACTTAAGTATATTGCAGCAAAAAAAAAAAAAAAAAAACAATTTCTAACTAGATTTACC
>JANSTX010027444.1:0-14814 GCA_027564355.1 Penthetria funebris | reverse complement strand
CGTTGAGAACATGCAGTATTTAAAGTTAAGAGTTGGGACTTGAGTAAGTTCTCGGCGGATGGGGATAAGGCCGGTTTTGGAATATGTGGTCGAGCATTGTTATAATGCAAAATTACTTGATTGTGTCTCTTCGCGTATTGCGAACGTTTTTCCTTCAATT
This sequence comes from Penthetria funebris, assembly GCA_027564355.1. Lineage (NCBI taxonomy): Eukaryota > Metazoa > Arthropoda > Insecta > Diptera > Pleciidae > Penthetria > Penthetria funebris. The sequence goes on along the minus strand of JANSTX010027444.1, from coordinate 14,654 downwards.
CTCGGCTTAATTGTAAGTCGATAACGATGTCCCGTAATGGTTTCGTTAGGTTTGAAAAGTTTATAATGCACTACACTCAGATGATAGTACCAAATACAGAGCATGAGTTTGAAACTATGGATATTTTTGCCGTCAATGTTGATGCATGGTCAGGCTTATCCCACGATGCACGATGCAAACATTATTATTTGTCTTCAAAGTTTTTTGGTGCGCCAGAACGAATTTTTATCTGTAACATCAAAATCATTATTTTTACAGCGAAAATTTATTCAAGTCTCATTAATACGTCTAGATAAAATGGCAATATTATATATTCCAATGAAATAAGTGTTTGTTGAACGTCAATTTGATCAGCTGTGTTTAGGTCTCTTCAGAATACGACAATTAGTATTGTTTTCACTGACACATCTGGAAAATTTTGTAGTTATTCATTTTGTAAAGTATGCCAACTATTTGGTATTGTTTCTGCAAAGAAATAGTAGGCAGATGAGTAAATTCTATTAGTTCATATCTTTTTTTACGGTTACCGATGTCGAGTTGTTGTCAAAGCTATCAGGTGAGAACGCTCATGTAGATAGACAATATACGGTATGTCTAATTATGTCGGCAAATGAAACATTGGAAGTATTCAATTTTCTTTACGCATTTGAATCTACAATCAGAAAAAATGTAATTTAAGACGCATAATATAGAAAAAAAATTAAATTTTAAATATTTAATTAATTTATGCATATTATAATTATATGTAATTGTAGAAAAAATGTGGTATGATATAAATTAGAATAATTAAGATAATCGTCGGATCATATGAGTACATATAGAGAAGGAGGAAGAATAACTAACAAAATAACCATATTGTTTGTACATATATTTAAATTTTATTTAATAAACAAAAAGAAAAATAATTAAAAATAACAAAAAATTAAATAAAAAATTCCCATTCATTCATTTTTATTAAATCAACAGAGTGCGTCCGTCCCTGTCCAGGTAAGTCATTATCATCTTTTTCTTAAAGAAAACGACAAATTTGTTACAATTTAAGTTTCCTGGAGCATAAACATGATTTGAATTTTTTTTTTAATTTTATTTTTAAAAGATAGGTAATTTTTTCAACTCCTCGGATTTTGGTTTTTCTTTCATCATCATTTTCTTTGCTTCATTTCAGTTCCGCTATATGCATCGTCGATCATTTGTGAATGAAAATGCAGAATTCAACTGAACCATCAACATCACAGTATATATATAATATATATTACACTATATGTACTCAAAAGTATAGACCATATTGGATATCAACACCATCAACACCATTTATTATCAGAACAATTACATTAATTTATGAATTCCATTTATAATGTTGAGAATATGTTAAATAGATCATTTTAAAATACATTTTGTTGTTATGATGAGTAGAATAGAACACAGCCTTAAACTATTTATCATCATCAAATTAAATTAAACGAAAATAGTAGATACACTAGAGCTCAATCACATATTTAGGAACTTACATTAATGTCACTAGCAATTAGTCTGAATCTCGAAAAAGTTGGAACATGTGCAACGTCAACAAATTATATCAGATGAATAAACGGACACGATTTGGAATTTGGACTGTTAGAATCGTGCTAGAAAAAATTATGCTGGTGTGCAGGTGGTGAATTTAGGTTGAAGCCTTACAAAATAGAAAAAGTGTAAGATTTAATTCGCAAGTAACAGGCATTGAAAAGTATGCACGCAAGTGGTAAACTTGAAACGATTTGAAAATTTTCAATGTTTAACATTTTTTCCACAATCACATTTCACATTTAATTTGTTTTTTTTGCAACAATCGCTACCATACACTAATTCAATGAACTGCGTGCTCACTTTGATCGGTCTGTGTCGTTTTTTTTTTTTTTTTTAGAAACTGCTACAGGCGATACAAAATGGAATCTCAACTCTGACCAAGTATTACCAAAAAATCAAAGGATGTATGGTACAAGCATTAATGAATATATCAATAACAAAAGTCTGCAAAAATATACATGATATTTTCGTATCTAGCAGTATTTTGGATATACTATATTATCAGCACTACGATGTGGTAGATGTTAAATCGCCAATTACTTATGAACCAATTAACATCAAACATCAGTCTAAATTCAGAATAGTTACAGAACAAAGTACACTGAGATCATAAAGTGTGAATATGAACTATGCAACATGAACTCATTTGCAACTTATCACATTCCACAAACTCCTAAAATTGAAAAATTGTGGATGGTAAAATTGGCTAAAATTTGCGCCAAATTTATTAAAATTTGAGAACTATGGAATCACTATTTAAAAGATAGCGAGTCGTTATTGACCCTTGACTATCCCATCAATGGTATGTATCTTGATTTGGGGTTGTGGATTTCTAATTTTCTGAAGGGCTCGATTAGGATATAATTATCGATGACGTCACTTCTCATGGTTTCAAACCCCCAGGGTACCGTGTTGTCTCCTACGCTATTTTCAATTTTCATTAATGACCTTTTATCACTTACTGCAAGCCCTATTCACAGTTACGTCGATGACAGCACTCTGCATCATTGTTACAATTTCGGCAAAAGGCCATCCTCGGTTATGGCTGAGTCGCTTCACGCTAATAGGGACAATTCTCTTAGCGGTGATTTAAATTTAAATTCTGATTGGGGACGTAGAAATCTCGTAATATTCAATGCGAATAACACGCAGTTGTGTCTTGTGTCGCATAAATCAAATAGTCCGGATCCAAATATACATTTCGATGGTAATTTGCTGCGCAATACTTCGAGTCTGAAATCTCTCCATCGTTTTGAGCAAATAAAAAGTTATTTTGTGTTATAAACATTAAATGGTATCAACTCCCCAAAGAATAACAATAGTACAAAAAAAAAAAAATCAATGTGCTAAGCACTACTTTTGTCTAAGCGTTACATATATTGTTTACAGAATTTTTTAATTGTTAATAATGAAAGGAACGAATGGATTAGTGATGATACATTGACTCTAATAATGAGGAGGAGACCCATCAAGGGTGCGATTAACAACAGCAATCCAATAGACCAACAGAAAATCTGTAGAACTGAACAACCAATTCAATCTATGGACGGTGTGCAGACCACAAATGAGATTCAACAAATGGAAAAATGGACTGAGTACTTTTGTGAGCTACTGAACAGGTCCGAACTTCAGGTTTGCTCATAGTCCGGTTGACCGAAGACTACCAAAAATCTTGTAAGTGGTCTGGGATGGCATTGTATCAGTATTGGATACAATTATTAAAGTTATTGTCGCAACCTTATGGAAAGAGGGGTTGATAATTAAGTTGTAGCAGACTATTTATGTATAAAATGTAGTAGGCAATACTACGTATTTTACCGTTTAAACCATGTCACTCACTATAATTGGATCGACAGTTGAAATAATATCATTTGTATATTTGTATGTATTTGGAATTGTATGTTAATATATACTCTCTTCCAACATAACAAATGAAAAAAATGAACATAATTCTTTATAAGTTCCATTTTGCAAGCTAATTTGTTAAGAAAAAAAATATGCGAATTTGAAAACATTAATGCGTCAGAAATATAAATGGAAAAGAATTCCATAGATTCAAATTTGTGCATCATGCGATATTCATCCATTAGAAAATTTGACTCCATCAACCCTGTCAAAGATTGGAATACTAATATGCAAAAAGATGATTTTTATGAAATATAATGTGTTTTCAACATTAGCTCATGATAAATAAATAAAAATATTTACAATTGACAAAATTACAACATTTTTAATTGGTGGGTACACATTTCGAGGGACGAAAACTGATTGGTCATAATTATCACGAAGTCCTAATACAATTAAAAAATCAGATATTTATGTTTGTATGGAAGGGACCTATATCGTTTGATTTAAAAAAAAATGGTCACAAAGTGCAATAGAACAGAACGACCTTGGCACTTTAAAGTTAAAACGCAGCATATGAACAGGTGGACAGTGCTACGAAAGTCCGATGAGCATGGTGAATGTCAGTAATGGCGTGTGATCGAGAATTATATTCGTCGGCTAGTTGACAAAACAGGATTTATGTACCACTCTACTGAAATAATCAAATGTATAAATGGGTAATTATAATTGATTCAATATTCGCCATTTGTTAAATTTCCATTATTTTTATTTGTATTCACATTTGACACGCATATGAGAAGTGGCAAAAGAACATTATAATTTCGCTGCCTATACGTAAATATTAAAATTATGATGATATTGAGGCGCCTGAGATAATGATATAATATAGCTAGATATGCACTTGACGGGGATCCTGAGGTTAGCAAAACTAACGTGGTGAAGGAAATTATGATAATTTAATCGTTATAATAAATATGTTAATAGGCAGGGAATACTGTTGAAACAAATAATTTACATATGATAGTCCGTGAAACGTTTATTTCACCACAACTAATTCTCATTTCTATTCATCCTGTGATTGCATCACATTAAAAGATTGTCATATAATCTTCGCTGTATCACCCGACTTTTAGACATATAATAAATGCTAATTAACAATAAGAATTGTAATCGAATTATGGTCTATCGCTTATAACCACTTTAGATATTAATATTAAATATTTTAAAATGACAATTTAGAGTATATTTATCGAATTTTCTATCACAATTTGAAGCGGACATTTTTCTGTAACATTTTCGCCGTATTATTTTGAAGCCGAAACGCTACTAGCATTTTTCTTGCAAATCTGCTTAGTGATTTGCGTATTTTTAGTGAATTAGAAATAAGTAAACAAACAAAATCATAAAATTTAATAGATTCACTTTGGCTATGCATATTTTTCGAAATTACATTCTTGAATCCTAAATCTTATGAATATTCGAATGAACGATTGTTGCGAAGTAAAGTGTTATTACGTTCAATATTTCTTAATTTTAAATATGAAAATAAGGATAAAAATAACTTGAAAAAGACATAAATATTTATTATATTAAATTTACATAATTATATTGATCGGTTCTAGAAAAAATAATAGTAATGATAGCAACAATAATAATAATAATAATAATAATAATGCCAATAATAATAATAAAATAATAATAAATAATAATTTATTGATATAATAAATAAAATTTAATTTTCTATAAAGTCATGTAGTAATAAAAGTTTTCTTAACAATTATGTTAATTTTTCTGTTTTTGAAAAATGTAAAAACTTATTTAAAATTTAAATTTATGGAAATAATTACGAGAGCATATAGGAAAACATTGACATTTTCGAAATTGTTTTTTTAATGTATTTCGAATTTATTTATTTATATATAAATGTAATAGTGTGATTGCCTTGTATTTGGCCGGAAAATCGCAACCAGTTATTGTTGGCCGTCTCCAATGTTACGTGTAAATAAAATGTTTGTGTATTGACCAATTAAAAGTTACAATAAAACGTATAGATTGATAGAACAACAGCAAATCACTAGAACTGATTCGAAAGTTGCAGCCATAAATCTACGTTACAGAGCAATTTGACGGCGTATATACAAAAAAAAAAAAAAAAACAATTAAATTGAAGTTATTTCAGATACAAAAATAAAGGATTTAACAATTGAAAACTAAACCACCGAACACCGAACACCGGATCTTACCATAATGGAATGCACTGTCGTCTTATCATATTCATGGTCAATTTTCATATACATTATGAGTCTACGTTCAGAAAACGATCTACTTACTTCAAAGCGTATATCAGCATCAACATTTTAAGAACAATTTTAGGAGGCAACTTTTACGGGCAACTAAAAGAAATTTCATGGATAGATCACATTTTGACATAATAATACGATCAAAAAACAAATTCAATGTCATCTAAAACAACTCAGATTGTATAATATTCAATATTAGACAATAATTTGTATAAAAATATTAATAAAAATTATCAATATTATTGACAATGAATACGATTAATTGAAGTCAACGTCACATCTATAGCTACTAAACAGTATTTCCGATATTGCCGCATATATCGCAATCATCAAATAGATTACACTATTTAATCACACATGTCACAATGCATACGTTTCAATATCAATTAAAAACTGCAACGGTAATCCTAATGCCTAAGTCCCCAACACTTATAAATTATAGATCAACTTCAGTGCATTCAGCCTTATCAAAACTATATTACAGATTTCTGGCGAATAAATGGTATTCGGAACGTGTGATTCCATTGCATACGCACTTTTACTTAAAATGTTAGATTTAATCATAATAACCTGTATAATCTATAATAGAACCCATTTTTTATTGTTAAAATACATTCGACACTATATGTACAAATAGCTTAACATTCAATCTAAAGTACATACATGACTTTAGCGACCATCTAATAAATATAATCTACAAACACCTCATATACAGAAATTTTAGGGTACGCATTGGCGATGATATTCCAGATTCATAGTTCAGAATCGATGGAATGGTTGATTGGTTAGCAGTGGCGGATCCGACTAAACCTTCAAAGGATCCCAATTAGTACGTAGGTGCATGTAAGCACACTATATCCATCTCGTCACGTTTAGAAACGATGGAATAGAACTGGGTTCGGTTTCTGCTGCTATTTTGTATATAATATAGTCTACACAACTAATGTGGCATCTTATTTTTCTTTGCCAACGCAAATACAACCAATCATTTAAACAAAATGTAAAATACGCTGTTGATATTGTTGTATTTAAAACATATTCTAGTCTATTTTCTGCATCAAAAATTAAACTTAAAAACAATAGATAACACACATTACTCAATAAGTTCGTAGAATGACCAATAAAACAACAATTTTTAGGCAAAATTCGACTTTATTCATTAACATAGTCACCAGTGGTAAATTATTCCAACGCTTTTTGATGTCTGTTTTGTAGAATGATTTATCTTTGGTGTCACAATACCTTTCAGTATCGGCAAATCTATTTTTATTGCGTTGAAACAGCTCCAAATAGCGCACTGAATCGTTAACGCGTTTTTTTCATTTTGATTTACTGTGAGCATATGCGATACCCATTTCAAAGAGAGTTTTTTCATGATCAAATGTTCATGGAAAATGTTGAATAACCTGCCTTCTGATATCTTTTTAAGGTGTCAGCTATCTCACGCAACTTCCATTTACGATCGGCCAAAACCATTTTGTGGGCTTTTTTTTATATTTTTTGGAACAACGGTCGCGTTTAAAATCAACAAACCATTTCGTTACCATATTTGGCTCGATGGAGCAGAGTCTGAATAACACTTGTCAAGCCATTGCTTTGCTTGAATGGTATTTTTTCCCTTTAAAAAGCAATGCTTTATCAACACACGAAATTTAAATTTTTCTATTGTTTTGAAAATTACAAAAGTCACTAAAATTACTGTAACTTGTGAACTAAACGCCAGATTGTCATACAATTTTGACATGTATCGTTTGAAGCTTGGTACTTCCTGGATTTGTCAATAGTGGTGCCATCTATATGTCAACCTACGAATTTATTGAGTGGTGGTTTATTTGCTATATTTAACTATTCAAATATGTAAGCAATTGTGTTTAAAATAATTTATAAGTAAAGTAATAAAAATAAATATAATCATAACATAATAATAGACTAAATAACAGTCTAAAATATCTGTGTTAGATTCATAAATGTGAGTATATTTAATTAAACCATAATTTGGACATTATTTCAAAAAAAGTTTTCCGCAAAATTCAAGGTACAATTCTAAGAAAAGTAGACATGATAGAAATATTTATTAAGATTCTTAGATGTGAGCAACTTATCTGATGGCATACGTATTCGTTACTTAGTCTTCTATAGACAAATAACAAATTCCAATACAAACAAGGCTTTAGTATATAATCGCTTTAAAAATTAAAATTATCAGAGGTTAAAATACGTAGAATATAAGTACTACATTATTAACTATTTTCATATGGCAACTTCAATTCACTACATATAATACCATTTAGTATTTGGTTTTCAATGACCGTGTCACGCCGCACGTTATTTTCGGTCGATTTCGATTTTCTATTAACCTGTGAATTTCAGTTCAACGCAAGCATTGCGATATCATAGATCGAACGCCCCATAGTGTATGACCGATCCAATTTCATTTTGTGCGTCCATTGATCATGTCACTCTCAAGGCGGCGGCATGTCTTCAACGAGAACCATTCTTCGTTCGTTTCGAAATTGAAACGCCAACCTGTGAACTGCACCTTAATTGTTCATCCAATGTTTCAGTCTCTGTTTGTGCCAACATGTAGATATGATATAAACAAAGTCAAGATATTCAATACAAGTAATTGATATATAGCAATTACTAGTATTAAAGATAATATATATATATAAATATTATATATAATAATTAGTTATGTATACATGATAATAGCGGAGACTATAAAATTTTATTGATTTAAATCAACAAAACATTCCACAGTTAAGAAATTGTAATATCTATTTGTTGTGCTTGTATAAGAGTATATTATGAATGAATTGAAGTTAATTGAACTGTAGAAACGTACACACGACATTATTCATTGAATTATTTATGAATGAAAATGTTTGTGAATGATACTCTATTTTTAGAAACTTTTATTCCATATGACTGTTAATTATAGTTGTACGATAACAGTTAGCCGTATTCAACTTATTCAAACTTATCCATGAATAATTTGTAGACAACTTTTTAAAACTGCCAGATTATCAGTTTTGTAGAATAGCAAGATCAAAATAATATTTTAGTATATAGCCAGAGATAATTAAGAGGACGAAAAATAAACCGCTCAAAAATATTGGACAACTGGAAAATGGAACTTGGTGGAACCAATAACCAGTTATTAGATTAGTAATACAATTCACTTTTAAACTGCCTCAAATATAGTTGATTTTAATTTCAACCTACCAATATTAACTCGGTAGTTCTACTATAGAATTAGAAAGAATCTTCCGATTAGAATATTTTTTGTTTAACAGCCGATTGAAGTATTGCTAGTTACTTTCCACAAGCAGTAAAAACATTAGCATTGTAATTTTTCATAAATTTGAATAGCAATATTCATTTATCAGCAATTATATACACATTATGATTGCTAGACTCGAGACATTCATTTAGCAAATTTGTAACACTAGATTTAGAAATAGAGGGGGACTGCTTTTTATTGCTTCACGTTTCCACAAATATAAATAAGTTTATAAATTTGATCTAGAATGAGTTCAATGAAACTTTTACAATCATCCCCGAATCGTACAATAACCTATTTTTTTGTTTATATTTTTTCAACATACCGTACTTTCTCTGACATACCAAGATATTGTTTTAACTTCTCTTTACTAACCATTTCGAAATCATTCCACGATTATACATAATCTGCATCTGATTTCGGAATTGCGATCAGAAGTCGACGCTTAAAGCAAACGCAATAAATAATAAGGCTCAAGATGCTATGATTATGCAATATCAGTAATATTCACAATTGCTATTTTTACAGAATAATACTGCGAGTAATTCGTAGCTATTAAAAATGTTTATATATCGTCAAAGAGTTCAATTTGATTGTTCCGACAAATTGGCAACGATAATATTTTAGGTACTTGCATAATAAATGACGGTACAGTCAATTTGATGCGGTGATTTTTATTGGCTAAAGGTTTATTCTATAGCTGACTTGCATTTATTTCTAGCCTGAGTAACAGGTAAATAAAGGTTGAACAACGTTTGAATACGATTTTTCACTCTCGCCATTTAGAACACCTGAATATCAAAATCAGTATTTCTTTGTTACCAGGGTATTCATTCGTGTATGAATTGTTTCTATACTGCGACATTATTATAAAAACAATTAACCAAAAAAAACAAAAAAAACAAAAAACTCTAAAATCTTTATCTAAAGAGGAAAAATATTATTACTAAATTTAAGGTTTTTGTTACGAAATATAATAATAACGACATTTTCACAATCTTATAATTAACAACGATAAAGTAATTTTATCTAGAATTTTATTTGTTTCAGTTTCCTCTTTTCGATAATTTAATCTAATTTTAGAATTACTGGAAATATTACTACAATGATTACGAATTGTTTTTACTTTAAGACCATAAGATTAGAGTTAAGGTAATATGAACGAAAGCTGATTGTGGCTGTACCATTTTCAATACACATACGTTTGTGAAACAGAAGATGCAGATTTACAGACGTCAAATTTGGTATCATTTTTTATACTAATGACTGTGAAAAAGGATAAAACTGCTATTGGCACAATAAAAGGGATCCCTCATGAGAGTGTCTTTTACAATTGATGTTGTGTTTAGTGATGATTGTCCTATACTAAAAATACTCACGAGAGAAAATTATTGTGATAAAAAGGAATTATTAATAATTTCCTTAAAAATAACCATTCATTAGAAGAAGGAATATAAATATTCCAAAACCAATTACAAATGAAACCCAAATAGGTTTCATTTGTGAAATGAAATACCATTGTGATTTTACTGAATAAAAAATTAATACGAAATTACAGCGACAAGCCACAAAATAACTGTGTACTAGAAGAATCGTTGGCAATGATCAGTGTGCTTCAATCGAACCGGATAAGACTGGTCGCTATAATTTATCTTCCATAATTGCAAATATCGAAATAAAAAGATAAAAAAAAAATATATCTATGACATCCGGCAATAAATAGACTACAGGATTAAGAACGAAAACATTTTTGGTTCTTATAAAATTATAATATAATTATTCATGAACGAAAATTCGGCTTTCGATCCATAAGATCAATTGGTGATATTTTGACCTATCCGACCTATCCGACTGACATTTGGAGTAGAAGCGTGCACATGATTGGTGAGATATCCAAGGTGTTTGACAGAGTTTGGGGCATAAGACAGTATTATCAAAACTTGTATTCATCCTGGGCAAAGGGATAAGGGGATTTAAAATTTTCTAAAAGGTCGTTCTGGATTGTGTCACTTTTGATGGTTTTCAACTTGATGCAGGTATTCCACAGAGATCCATGTTGACTACAACACTATTTTTAATTTTTATTAATGACCACTTATCGCTAACTGAGAGCCAAATTTACAGTTACGCTGATGACAGCATACTATGTAATATTCTTACTATTTCGAAAAAAGTGCATCTGGGGTCATGGACTGATCGCATTTCGATGATATGGACAATACTCTAAACAACGAATTAAATTTAATTTCGAAGAAGTCTCGTAATATGCAATACGAATCACACACAGCTGTGTCTTTTATCATATAACTCAAACACTCTGGATCCAATTATACAATATGATGGTAATTTGCTGCGCAATTCTGCGGGTCTTGATTCTATTGGAACGAATATCAATTCAAAACTACTATGGAATGATCACATCTTGTGTGTGGCCAAAAATGCGGTCAAAACGGCTTGGATTTCTGTGTCTTTGTAAGAAATATTTTAATCTCTAACATATTGCCATTATATATAGGTCTCTATTGGAGTACAACTTACATATATGGGGTGGGGCCTCGGTGACAACCCAGTGCTTTTTTGACAGAAAATTCAAATGCGAATTTTTCGCCTTACAGGTGATGAACAAAACAACGGGCATATAGATTATCTGCAGCATAGGCACAATGTGAGGGCGCTAACAATCTTTTATAAATTATTGTGTTGAGATCGCCAACATTTAATATACGGCTAGCTCAGTTGTCACACTCGCAATCTGTTAAATTCACGTTTGGTCACACGCTTAATTTCGGAGCACATTTATGTTACGTACTTCCCTTCAGTTGCTGTATTTGACGGTCTCCCGGTATTTATGTCTAATGTTCACAAATTCTTCTCCTTCGTAGTTATGAGCTACTGAAAAGTTATTTTGTATTTAGAACATTAAAGGCTATCCATTCTCTAAATATTAACTTTAATATATACCACATGGGTTGAAAAGTCTATCTATTAGTTAGTACTAACCTTCAAAAGACAGTTGTCATGACATTCTATTCATTAGTTTGTGAGTTATTGTGCTAAGAGTGACGCTACTTTTGTTCTTTGCCAAACAATGGATCAAAAATAATTTCGTATTTTAATTTGACACTGCTTCTTGATGGGAAAAAATATCGTTCAAGCGAAGCAATGCCTGGAAAACTGTTATGGGTGCTCCGCTACATCAGAAACAACAATAAAATGTTGGTTTTCTGACCGATCATGCAGAACACAGTGGTAGCCCAAATGAGGCGGTAACACCAGAAAACATAAAAAAAAATCCACAAAATCGTTTTGAATGATCGGAAAGTGAAGTTTCGTGAGTTAGCTGACATCGTAAAGATATGAAAAGAACGTTATGGCTTTATATTGCATGAGCATTTGTCCATGAGAAAGTTCTGTTCAAAGTGGGTGCGCCGCGTTTACCAAAAAAAACAACAACGTGTTGATGATTCTGAGCAGTGTTTGACAATGTTGAAACGTAGCAAACCGGAATTTTTGTGTCACAAGTCAATCAAAACAATGGCAAAACTCCATGAATTGAACTTTGAGTTGCTTCCGCATCCAACGTATTGTGCAGATTTGGCTCCCAGCGACTACTGGTGTTGTTCGCAGAGCTCAAAAAAATGCTCGCCGATAAGAAATTTCGCATGAATGAAGAGGTTATCGTTGAAACTGAGTTGCTTGGGGTACAGTTTCAGAATTACTATTTTATATGGTGCTAATAGTTCAGTGTCAAGTATTTTTTCCATATAAACTACCACTTGGTGTATTGATCAGGATTTCAATAATTATATATCAATATGTTTGTTAATTTATGACGATGTCAATTTCGGACGTGTGACTGGGACATGATAATGAGTGTCAATTCGGTGTTTGCAAAAATAAAGTAATTCTGATTTACAATTGGTGATATGTATATGCATATTAGAAACGGCAATTTTACCAGCGAATTCTCACTTCAATACTATAGATCATAATGTGCTGTTTGACGTAATATTATTGACCCTATCCATCATAGTAACAGATAATTTAAATTATTAAACGTACAATTACATTCACTTTTTGTAATATTACGGCATAAAACGCCTGCGATTTCACTTTATAAATAATTTCAGTTTAATGTTCAAATATTTGCAATGTGGTGGTGTATAGTTTTTTGCTCTTTTTTGCACATATTTTTTTTAATTTCGTTGTAAATTATAAATTCATTAAGCTTAAATAAACGGTAATCCCAGGTTTTATGAATTACAAAAAAAAAAGAATTAAAAAAAAAAAACAATTTAATCAAATATTTGCATGGCATAATTTTATATCAAAAATATTAAAAAACTCATTTTATTGTGTATGAGAAGCCTACGACATATTCGTACGAGTAATAATTTATTTGCACAAATTGTTATGATGACTTTTTAGCGAAATTAATTTTCATTCATAATATTTTTAGTGTAGGTTTTGAATATTTTAGTGGGGCAAATAGCAAAATAAAAAACATATTTTTTGCGATTTTTCAAATTAATGAGATAGTAGTTTTTAGATGATTTAAAAAAAAAGAACATCCAAAATTAGTTTTATTGTTGTAAGTCAATAAAATACTGTAATTTATTGGACAGCAAATTTGCATTTTTTAAATGGCTTATTCACGACATCGGGAATCTTTAAAAATTTTGGGCATATTCCTCATTCAGGGTCGGGGTGGTCCTACTGTTTCTAAAGCTATTTTGATACAATACAAATTTATGTTTTATGTATTATCACCCTCATAATACGTTCACATTATTTTGAATAACAGACAAACAAGTAGATAGTTGGCGTAATATTTGAAATCAATTTACACGCTGCGAGTTGCCGACCTATGCATTTCGCGATTGTGATTATCTTAAACGTCTTTGAGTATTGTTACAATGAACTCTAACGGATCACCACACAATAATATGCTGATGTAATGTACAGGACAATTTGATATTTCATTGCTTGCCATGCGAGATAGATCTCTTTGAACTCTATCAAATGCCCTTTTCAACATTAATTATTGTGACGTAACGGTCCTTTTTATTATCTTCGTACTTTTAAATCATTATACGATGTATTTGTATGGCGCCAGTTTGTTGTTTGTTTGACAAATCCGAACTAGTGTTTTAAAATATTAACTATATATATATATATATATACAAAGTCAAGTGTCAAAAATTATTTAACCTATTTATAAGGGTTCAAAGTACGTTTGGTTCCTCTGTAGTTTGAGCAATCCTTATTTTTATAAAATGGCAAGGAATTGTCTTCTAGAATTTGTAATCGCATCTCCATTTAAGATATTATATTACCCAAATATTTCAAAAAATGTTTTGGTCCACATAACTCCACATTGTACACACATTTTTACTAACATTTTCAACTTCCTGTGGACAACCACTACATTAACTGACCCCAAAATAGAATTTGATTTAAAAATTTACTAATGAATTCTTTGTTTAACAGCCGATATGTGACAAATCGCGCTCTACTATTATCCGCATAACCAAGAAACATGTTTCATCGGTAAAGTCACAATATTTAAATTGATTGTTTAGATTCGTGTTCATGGCCACGTGATTTATTGTACACCTTTGCCATAACCTAAGCCAATATGAGTGACTACAAAATAA
>JANSTX010027433.1:0-14815 GCA_027564355.1 Penthetria funebris | reverse complement strand
ATTATTCGACTCCCCAACAAGACACGATCATATTGAACGGTCATCCAATTCCCGTTACCGAAAAGTTCAAATATTTGAGATCACTTATCACAACAAGCGGTAAAATCGATTTAAATAGAATGAACATTTAAGAAATGAGTCGAACCTGAATAACGAATAGGATGAAGAAAAACTAAATATATTATATTAAACACAAATATATATTTACACTTAATATGATATTTTATTAACTATTTACTTATTATACATAATTTTTTTTATTTTTGAGACACAATTACTGTTACTAAAACTATCATTAAAATGAATCCTAAATTTAAAGAACTAAAATTATATCGACCACTTTATATTTGAATAGAGTACCTGAATATTTGTGTAAACGTAAATTCAAAAATTAATTGTCATCGTAATCAATGATGATTTAACGTTCTAGTAAATCATTAGTATGGTAGTTGTTATATTTAGTGTAAAATTGAGGTCACAATCATAAGTTTCAGAAAATTTATATTTTATTAAAAGGATTAAACTAAATAGTATATAAAGAAGGTCATTAAATTCATAATCTATCATTGCCGAGAGAATAAAAATATAATTATTCATCAACTAAAAAAAAAATCACATTTTTAAAAATTATTTTGTAACTCTTATAAGCGGAGGAAACCCACATAAAATAATATTTTATATTTTTAATCACTAGATTATTCCATATAGCTTTACTGAATTGAAATATGTTTTTTTAGTTACATACGGTCAGAAGGTTCTAACAATGTTTGCCATTTTAACTTTTATGCGTCAAGGACGCATAGGGTGACATTATGATGTTAATTTGCGTTTCTAAAATAGATGTAACATCAAATGTGAACTTAAATAACTATAATTGAAATCTACCAAGTGGAAAATATAGAATCAATTATAATTAACCTATTATGCATTTGAATATTTTAGTAGCGTGTGGTGCATAAACCACCAGCTACCTAGTTGGTTGTGAACATGTGCTCTTTTCAACACGACATTAGCACTCTCTGCTTAGCTTTACGACATTACTAACATAAATCGTGATCGAGTTACTGGTGATACCACTTGAATGAATCTATGGGTTGAGTAATCTCGATGATAGTCGGTCACTTTATTGTCACCACCAAACAGTGTGTAATACAACTATAATTTCGACACAGTTTTAGATATAAAGAAAATAGCCTTTTTCAATAATAAAATGAAAATATATGAAAAAAGAGTATTCATTATATTTCTCCAGCTTTATTATTTTCATTCTGAAAATCTTATACTCGGTTGCACACATGAATTGTATGTTACAATTATATAATATCATATTTATATATCTGATCCATGCAAACTGTTCATCATAATATTTATAATTGTCAATTAAAGTAATTATATTTATAATTTTTATATATTAATTTATTCGATGTCACCAGAATATGGAAATGATAACATCATATCACGATAAAATTCAATACAGTTCTTATAATCTCTGAGATTTGTTTTAGATTTTTCCGTCGATGAATCAAGAATTCGTAAATTATTAAAAATATCAATTTTATTTAAACCTGATAATGTCAATAATTCATTGGCATGTTTCTTAACGACAATTGAAAATTCATTGGATTTTCGGTTGCATGCAACTGACGGTGATACCTCCAATAGATTACCATAATCTAATATATGCCATTCATTTGAATTTATATTCCATGTGAATAATGTACGACATTCAAAATGTTTACAATGCGAACTACAATTTGTATTATTTCTATTTGAACAATTTATACATGGTTGAGAATTTGGTGGTTGTAATTCATATGCCATAAAATGAACCATAAAAATACATGTTAATATGTAACTTAATGGACACACCTAAAATATAAATAAACATTAATTGTATATTTAATCAAATCGGTAATTGGCAATAGCTTACATTTACAATTTCACATGACCAATCAAAGAAAAGGCCATATTTCATATTATTCCGAGAGCATAAATAATTGGTAACATGATAATTGAATGTTTCCAAATCAAATGTATTTTGTGTAATAACAACAATTGGACATTTTAATTTTTCATACGAATTTTTTGAGATCATTTGCATATTTGAGTAACATGATCCATGTGCTTCAATTGGTAATGATGTATGGTAACCAGGTGAAATACAATCATCTAATACACATATACAAAAGTTTAACAAATAATTTAAAAAAATATAATATAAAATAAATTATATACAAACCTTCTTCACTTGTTATCACCGACGTAGCATCATCTTCTTCAACTAATCGTCTTATTAAAATTTTTGTACAAATTGGTTTATCTTTATCACCAACTTTTTCATCGATTGTCATTACATTTGATGGTTTCACTTCACTTAATGGTTGCATTGAATTTAATTTTGATAATTCATAATCATCACTACGTGGTGATAGAAAAGGATTTATTACATTTCCAATGTCAGATGAATCTGTATTTATACGTTTTGTTAATTGTCGTGGTGATAAACCAGCAAATGGGGGGGATTTTGAATGTAAGTATGAAGGTCTTCCTATAAATTAAAGAAATGGTATATATAAAAGTAGTTTTTTTTATTTATATTATATTAGGGAAATCCTATGCACCTGCAACAAAAATATTGACATATAGGTTCAACCCTTTGTTACATTAATAACTTCAATAACTTTCTCAGTTATTTGTACTCATATTTATATAAATTTAGTAGATCCAAACAAATGATAAATTCATCGTACCGCTTTAAAAAAAATATTATAAAGAACCGGATTAGTAGACTTATTGGGAAGTTCTGCACAAATTATGCCATCAACGTCTTTCGCAGTTCAAATTTTGTTTTTGTTCATAAGTGTAAAAAGACATTGTGTTTATGGAAGACCTCGTTTTTAATGCTTAATAGTGTATGGTATACGAGATTATTGCACCAAATATTTCTTTATTAACAATATCGTAAATAAAATGTTTTAGTTTTAAATAAAATACTCGTACACTTACAGGTAAACCGTTTTGTGCCACGATTTTATCTCGATCACTGATAATATTGTCGCTTTATTATAAATTTCAATTGAGATCTATAAACGAATTAATTGATAATAAATACATAATGCAATATTCCATAATCTACCACTCATAGTGGCAGCCGAGGCAATGCTTTATGGATTGAATGTTTCAAGCAAATAAGTTACTAGCATCAATATCTTCAAAAAGCGCCTATACAACACCGTGTGAGGAGGTGATGTTGCAAAGAGTTTTTATAAACTTGGGAAGAATGATAACAGCAACGAATATGTCTACAAAAACTGTTCGCTCTTTGGTGATGAAATGCCATATTCTCACAACCAGCATAGGGCATCAAGTTAGAACTGTCATTTATCACGATTGATGGCCACAACATTCACCTCACTCAACATGCTGCCACTAGTACTAGACTTCTTAATGTATCTTCTATGTTATTTTTGGTCGAACTGATTTAAGGAGTTAAGCACATACCTTGCGATTTGATCGACAGAACGTCTCGTAATGTTTAACGTATTTAATTGAATTTTTTCATCAAATATTTGTGCCCATTGCCATAAAATTCACAAATTCCCGTTTGATATTGTATTTGACCAAAAAATTCTTTATATCCGTCTAAGGCATTTGATTGTCGTAAATTCAGATTTATGAGATGATAATGTTCGTCCATTTCTAAGTCTGTAAGTGCCTGTAATACCTCACGTAGTTTAATACAAAAATCTAATAAGACACGACTAAAATTACAGGGACGAAAGGGTGTGGTTAGCCACTAAATTAGGTACACATTCGATATTATTGGGTTGAGCTAGATTTGATGGAAGGAAAACGGAGAAAGGACTATAACCGCTGGTGAAACCTTTTTGTTCTCCAGGAAACATATATCGTTTGATGATAAGTAGGCTTTTTATAGTCAACTTTCACACTGACTTGCTGAGATTCACAGATCGGATATTGTCGTATGCATGGGTGACACTAATGCAAAGGTTGACTCAAACAACATGGCTGGGTGAAATGAACAAAAATGAGAGAACCTTGATTGGTAGTAGTATATTCGCGCACAAAAGAATACCCATAGAAACTTGGAGTTCACCGGATGTGTGTACCAGAAATCAAATAGATTTACATAACAATTAGTAGAAGATGGTGAAATTCGCTATTGTACGTTCGTAGCTATAGAGTCGCGGAGTTCTTAGTGACCACTACTTATTGGACAGATAAAATTAGAACCTATGGCAGGCATAAGGAGACAACCTATAACTGCGGTACGTATAAACGTTGCTAAACTTGATAGTGAAACGGTAAGACAGCGGTTCACAGACGTTTTTGCGAGTCAATTAGTATGTGACAGTGTTCGATGAGACTGCAACAGTCGCAGACGCATTGAGACAAGTTGACGAAAATGTTTTAGGTTTCATTAATTATGAATGAAAGGAATGGATTAGTGATGATGATACATGGAATGTCATAATGAGGAGGAGAAACATCAATAGTGCGATTAACAGCAATGCGATGGACCAATAAAATCTGCAAACAGAATGTAGTCAACTGGACAAAGATGTTAGTAAAAGTGCACGGCGAGATAGGTGTACGTTTTTTGAAAATATTGCAACTCGGGCACAACTCGTTTCAAATTCAAACACCGTGGAAGGATTGGTGATATTTTTGATGTATATTCGGGATGTATACTGTCGCCATTAATGTTCCTGCTCGTCTTGGACTGGGTTATGATCAAGGTAAACTCTTAACCGTATGGTATCAGATAGGACGTTTGTTTGCTTTCGCAAACTGAATCGGATATTAGAGTTAAATTGGAACGACTTGTGTAATACAGCTCACAAGTCGGTCTAAAAACATTGTTTTAAAGACGAAACTAATGAAAATTGGTACGTGGAGGAGGTGTTCACTTACAGTCAGCGGCGAGATAATAGATGAAGTAGATGAATCCCAGTATTTGAGAAGTTTTTTAACAATTAATAGTTGTGGAGAAACAGATGTAAAGTTCCGTATACAAAAAGCAGAATGGAGTTTAGCGGTCGTCACAAATTACAAAACATCTAAAGTTTCACATTTTAAAACAAATTGATAATCGGTACTATTGTAGGGTTGCGCAACTTGGAAGGTGACATATAACATCGTGTCACAAATTAAAATATTCCTATCCTCCCGCGTGGAGTAAAGGTCGACATGATGATGAATATTTGATTTTCAAATTTCACAGCTTTACTTACAATTAGCACCTTTGGTTAAATATTTTGGTCGAACGTGCGAACAGTAATTCCATAATAAAACATGTGTTACAATGCGGGACAAAAAATATGGTTTTGGTTTTGGAATTCATGATTTTGATATTTTTGCCATTGGAGATCAAGCAGACTTCGTGAACTTATTAATATTAATGCCAGTGCGAAGGCAGGTTTCTCTTGTGTACGGTACAAAATCCTTTCCCATGGAATATGTGACCAGCAGATGACATATTTAAATTAAATTCAAATTGAACCGATAAAAAACTATATGGTGTTTAGTGTTGGTGACCAACGGACTACGACTAGCAATAACTTAAGATTCTGAATGTTGGGCTGTTAACAGGGACAATTTGCAGAAATTACACTCAATCCAGATGAAAATTATGGTCATTAGGAGTAACATTTAAGGATAGAATTAAAAAAATAACTATATTCGAGGTACTTTAAAAGTTGCATTACTAATATAATTACTAACAGTAAATTAATATGGGACGGTCACGTAATCACGTTTCGTAATCAGGAAACTCAACGTAAAATTGGCTTCAAATATTGGTTATGATTCGAGAAAACGTGGCTGTCCAAAAGCTACTTGATTACAGACACGGACAATACACAATACAGAAACTAGTGTAAAAATAGATTAAGAAGGACCGACCCCAAAATAAGGAAAAAAGCAATGAGGACGAAGAAGAAATCTGGTACCGTATTATTTACGGCAGTACATAACGAAACTCAAATATTGAAATAATATGGAACATGTAGTAAATATATTGGTTAAGTAATTACTTTTCAGCTGACTAAATTTAATAACCGTGCTAAATTAGTTTTTTTTGAATCTATTGTAATTTCTATGGTATAAAATTTTCTATTAATTTGAAAAGAAGCATCTGCTGTTTTGCTCAATAAAATTAATTTTAGTTAACAATTTCAATTCTAAATAAGTTCTATGTAGACAATGGCAATTTCATAATACATTTTGAAAAACAAAATTGGTTATAAAATTTATATAAATAATACATACCCGGTGGTGATTTCATAAAACGATAACCAACTGGTGAACCACATGGTGAACGAAATCCATGATTTGGTGATGCACGATGTGTATGTGATATTAATTCAAAATTTGTTGGTGATTGACTAAACAAATTACTATTATTAGTATTATTACTATTATTATTGTAACGATTTGGTGACATAGATGATGCTCTAATGCTGAATTTTTTACGTAATGAATATGGACTGGTTTTTGAACGTAATTTTGAAAATGGTATGATATTTTCTAAATTTTCTTCGAAAAATTCATATTTCTTTTCGGCTAAACATCGTTTACGATATATGCTAATTTTCTCACATTTTTCATTATCTTCAGAAAATTCATAGGCCTTTGCAGCTTTATCAAGCATTTTATTAAGTGGTGTTATAGAATTTGTCAACGTTGCTGCAGCAGCTGTTGATGTTGTAGCAATTGATGATGAAAACGTGGAACTTGATTGTAATTCAATAGTTGTAATACCGTTTTTTGATGAATTTAAGTGTTTTTTAAATATTTTATGATTACGATAACTGAATGAACGCCCTCTACTATTTTGGGTTATTTGTACATCTGATGCTGATACGGAACATTCATTTGAACTACTATTATTGTTAGTACTACTGCTACTACTACCTGCATTACATGTTATAATTAATTCATCAACATTTTTATTTAAACTAAAAAAATTTGATTTATCAATTTTCTGAAGTTTTTCATGGCTCGGATGATAATCAGTTTCGCATTCTGCAAAATCAGCTATTATACTGGCAACAATATTTTTATTATTATTTACTAAATCACAACCGTCTGGCTCGTTACCGTAAACACTATTATTTATTTTATGTATATTTAATTTATTAGTGTTATTTTGACTACCATTATTTGAAGTTTTAATGTTACGTTCTAGAATTATTTTATCTTTATCATTATTCATATCTAACAAATTCGTTGTTTTTACAGTCTTTAAGTTATTAGTATTATTACAACTACTGCTACTACTACTACAACAGCTACTTTCATCACCAATTAAATCATATTTATCAGACTTATTAATCGATGAAATATTTAATGTATTTGAGCGTATTTTTAATTGCTTATTTAATTCCAATTCAATATGCATCATATGAATTAATCCATTTGTTACAATTATAATACATGCCGGACAACTTAGATTAATTTTTGGGTCAAATTTTGGATCAGATTCAGTACGTGAATATTTCGTATGAATTGTCAAATTGCATTTAATACACATAGCTGCACAACGATTATCTATTGCAAATAATGGGATTATATTTTTTTTTTAAATTTATAAAATAAATGAATAAATAAATATTTATGAATAAATTTACATTCTGTTGTTGGTTCCGAATAAAATTCATCTCTTAATTCCTTGCAATCTAAGCAACCAAGTCTTGGAACGGATACAATTGTTATATAAGAGTCTTCATTCTCATCACTACCACTACCATGGATAATTATTGTCCGTGGATGAGAGTGCCATTGAGAAATAGTAACATTTTTAACTGAATCAACGCCATGATCATCAAATAAACAAACATTATAGAATTTAAGAAGTAGATTATGTGGTCGATATATCCAAAAGTACAGTCTGAAAATAAATAAAATAGATAAGAAAGGAAATAAAAGTTTAAACTAATAAATACCCAGTTAAATTGTAATTCATTGAGCACATAAAATGAAGAGTGATGTCAACTACTATTTAGATTGATTAATTACTATTTAGATTGATTACCTACATGCGATAACATATGCACATCTTGCCAAGTAATTATAAAACAGGAAATGTAAACGCAACTTTAATCAAATACATCGTCGATGAGTTTTATATGTGAACTAGACAGATAAACTAAATTGTGATTGTTGGGATGATACTTAATGTCATATGTGTATTGAAAGGAGTAACTTTACATGTAGTGACATTATGTGTACTAATGTGTACAGTTCCAGATAATGATAAAAATACACTGATTTTAACTTCCATTTCAACATTATATTTATCTTTGTTATTGTAGATTTCTTTACGAATTCCAGACTTTAGAATGTATTATGCTGTTAATGCGAGGGATTTAAATTTAAATTTTATTCAATAGAATAAATTAAGCCCGACTATCTAATTAAATTCTATATTTTTCATGCCTTCCAAATAATATAATTTTTCAGTCATAAAACTATGCGATATTTTCCACAATTACTTCAGCACTCAACCCAAATATCTTGTAATTAAACCAGATTTTCATGTTAAAATGTTAAAAATAGGAAAATTATAATACCTACACAGCAACAAGAAAATTGTATAAACAAAACATCACATAATAATTTCAAAATTAGTTCTCATTTTAATCTGTACCATATTAATGCAATATCGTACAAAATATAGTTATACCGAGTTTATATCAGTATCCGTGATTAAAAATAACACATATAAAGAGAAATAGACACTTTAATACATAACTGAAATTTAGGCTATCGAGAAGGGTAATGCACTGAAATTATACATCACTGAATTCAGAATGTTAAGATTCGCATCCATAAAAATGACGAATAAGATCAAATAATTAATATTCGAGAGGCACTCTAATATCTCTGACATAATCACTTAAAGTAGTGATTATGTCAAATAAGATGGAACTGTAATGTCGAGCGAACTAATTGCCATGCTTTAAAAAAAAACTTTAATGTTATTAATGACCATAATTGCTTGTTAACATGATTTAAATAGAATAATTCTAAAAATTCTAAAAGTGGTTATAAACAATCAAGACAGAATAAGGAGAAACATTTATTGCATACATTTAAAATGGGTTCTATTCATTTTAATGTATGTAATAAATGTATTTATCATTTAACTACAATATCAATGTAAACATAGCTACCTATCGTTATCATACCCATACGGTATCTAAATACCCTTTAATTCAATTGAAAAGGCGCAATCAAACATGGTCAACATGATCTAATGGTTACTCAATGGATCAGGAGCATGAAAAAAACCAGAATGGTGACTGCAATCATTTGCAATAGGCAAGTATTGACTATGGTAGTCAGGATTTGTCAAGATGCACTCTCCGCACTTGTTTCACACGAAATTAGTACTAGAACGCTATGATCAGCTAGTAGACTATCATTTATCTTTGATATGGATTCCGACGGAAATAAAAAGTCTGATTAACTTGCTGTTAATGCGCCATAAAGCATTTAAAAATTAGGTTTTGAAATCCTGGACGCATAGAAGCTAGGAAGGCATTTGGTGTTCTTACTGCATATTATGTAATAAAAAATACATATGTCAAATTGGTATTGGTACGGATTTAATATGCGGGATGTGTAAAGAAGACAAAACAATTTTTGGGCGAATACAATGCACTTTCGAGAATAAGAAGAATGAGGAAATTCGAGAATAATTTCCCAGTCAGGAACTTATTCGTAACACATCTTACCGCGAACTCCTGTAATTGTTTATAGAAATAGACGACTCGAAAAGAATTAAATACAGGTAGAGTATAATATAATATATCCTAGAATTGTAGGCATGGGCTAACTAACACATACCAAGAAGAAGAAGAATAAGAAAATATACGAACAGAAAATATTATATAAATTGTAATAAGAGATCAAATATTAAAATGAAACTGTATTATTTTATGTTCTTACTAGTATGTTTTTAGTGTTAGTGTGCTTTTGTCAAATTATAACAATAAATACTTACTCATATTTACAGGCTGCCGTATTAAATATACTATCCATTTGAGATACAGAGTCTCTTTCATAAGCACATACTGTATAACTTAATAGAAATTGGCCACAAATTGTCAACCCCATGAAAACATGACTAAAAATATGTGAAATGCAATTAATTTACAAATAATAATCATATTCTTTCATGTAACATACTTTTTCAAATAACAATACGGAACGATTTCTTTGAGACAAAAACTAAGTCTTTTTGGTACTCTTTTAAATGCACTTTGATTTACTTTTTTACGGGGACTATTTGAAAAAAAACCAGTTCGCTAAAAATAGAATAAAGATTAAAGCCAACTAAAAACGTTACATCAATTAATTATACTTCTCTATTTAATAATTTCAAAATAATATTTTGTTTGCCATCTAAATTATTTTCATCAATTGGTTCATTTTCATCATCTGATGAATTTGTTGACGAATCATCATCAGATGAACAATGATAAGGAAAATTATAAGATTCAGATTGTGATAATTTTCGAAGATGATTATTCCTTCTCTTTCTTGAGAAATTATTGCCGAAGTCCATTTCTATTTCTGTATTTTCTTACGTATAATTCTAAGTAATATTTAATACATTATTAATTTAAAACAAATAATAAACGCTATAAATCAAATGAAAATAAAGTAATTAATTCGTTCATATTATTGATTATTTGATTTATGTAAATAAATAAAAAAAAAAAGTTAGAGCAATAAAAAACTTAGTTCGATTTTGACATCGGTATTTATTGAGGTTAAGAATTAAAAATATACAATTAAAATTACCATGTTTAATTTAAAAAGATTCATTTTGATTACAAACTAAGTTCATATTTAGCATTCATCAATTCATCTTAGTAACTTTAATATTTTATTGCTTTTTTAATATTCAATAACTTGATTAACTTTATTTATAAAAACAAAACATACAACAAATTTTGTAGTCACTGAACTTTTTACAAACTACTTTAACAGTGTATTTTGCGATTAAATATAAAGCAGGCAATGTCAGTAAGATTTTAAAATCCGGCGAATACTTTCGATTTTCATCCAAATAACAAATGTGATTTAATCATACCTTCTTTAAACCATTTAATTCAGATGATAATTGATAACATATATGTAAATGTATTAAAATTTGCTTTGTAATACCATGATCACATGTATCAACCAAAAGGTAAGATCTCTCTTTCCAAACTTATGTTGTATTGTATTCTACACAAGTACTATCCAACAAAAAAGAATTGTAAATTGTAAATTTATCACTTTGCGACTTAACCGTGTGGCGGTTGAATACAAAAAAACAATTTATTAAAAATAATAATAAGCTGGACATATATGGGTTAAACCAAACCTAGTGCCAAAGTAAAATTAAATTGGAAGAAGAAGAAGAAGAAGTAGAAGAAGAAGAAGAATACCCCTAAATTACAATTTATTAAATACAATACAATAAAACGAGCAAACTTTAACTGAAATGCTCATATAATATTTACCATCAGATGTAATTGCACTGACCATATCAATACATTGCGGATTATGGTTGAGCAGTCGATTGAATGACAAACGTCATTGACTTCAAACAGGCATTCAATAGTATTGATCGTGGTATGATGTAAACAATCTAAAGTGATGAATATATTTTTCATTGCCTATTATAGTGATTCTATATTGCAAGTTTTGAATCGTGGAAGGCTTGGTGATATATATGATTTACATTCAGGTGTAAAACAGGGATGTATACTGTCACTACTATTATTCCGGTTCGATTTGAAGACCTCAAACAACATTTGTTTGGCATAGCAAACTGAGTCAAACATGAGAGTAAGATTAGAACAACATATAAAATACAGCTCACAAGGCGATCTAAAGATCAATGTTCCAAAGATGAAACTAATGCAGATTGGTACGATGACTTGCTCTCTTTGCAGTCAACGGCTAAGAAATAGATGAGGTATAGATTAAGATTTTTTTTGATAATAGATGGTGGGTACTCGAACACGTATAAGGTTATGGATACAAAAAACTGAATATTTATAATTATAATTATAATTTAAAACAAAAATCGTAATTATAAATAAAAACAAATAAAACAAATCATTTATCAGTTCTATTGCAAGGGTGCAATACTTTCGAAGTTTAAATAACATCGTTTCACAAATTCAAGTTTTGATATTTGATGTTAAATATGCATAAACGGCAAATTAACATCGTCATACTATGTGCGCATGTAATGATAATGTTTATGTAATCAATAGACATTTCATAGGCGACTGCATCTTGATCCCAAGATGCTTATTATACCCGTTTACTCGATCCAACGTTTTTTATTGACATGAAATCGAATTGTATGAAATTGGGTCATGTAAAAAGGGAATTTCATCCGATTATCATCCAATTCGATTTCATTTCGATACAAGTTGGATTATGTCAACGAGAACATTGTCTCTTTGAAGATAAATTGGATTAAATGTTGTTACAGAGAAAAAATTATCAGTGGGATAGGGTCGAAACAATATATGCAAAACTTCGCGAAGCATGTCGTTATTTCGATATTAGTAAAGATGAATTGAGTAGTCTAAATTTTAAGTAGCCATTTTATTCTTCACCAACATACAAATCATGATTAGATCAACAATATTGAATTTACACCTCGTCTATTTAAGAACAGTTGATAAGTTTCAGGTTTCATAATGTGCCTATTTACGATTAACTTTAAATACAAATTCTTGATGTTTGATTGAGATATAACGATATTTTTTTCAAAAACTTGTGCATAATATTTAAATTCAAATTAAACGTTTAAAACTTATTATTACATTACATTTATAATTAATAATACAAACAATTAATTTATATTATGTAAAAAATGTGAATAGAGTGGTCGACTATCATATGGTTATTTAATCCATCTGTATCCCCACGTGATGCCACTGGTAACTCGATCAAGAGCCTATGTTTATGTTACTGAAATATTCAAATGTACAACTGTATAATTATGATTGATCCCTTATTTTCCAATTGGCAAATTTCAATTATAGTTATATTAGTTCACATTTGATGTTACATATATGAGACGTCAAATTAACATCGTACTGATGCGCTATGCGCTTTTGAGACGTAAGATGATGATGATGAAAGGAACTGATGATTAATAGTTCATATTCTGACCTAACATATTCATGTGAGTGTATATTAAATCCGAACAGAAAGTTAGAATTTGTAACGACTGTAACAGAGTAATACCACTAGCTGTTATGAATGTGGATATAACAAGTGGGCAATGAGGAAAATAAAGAAAAAAATGCGAAATAGGTAAACTAGCCGTAACGTGTGAGGTCGATACCTATGGATGAAACTGATGATCATTTCAATATATTGTTACACAGTAAGTATATACTATATATCCAATTTATATGGGTATTATATATCAGTATTATTTTTAAAAAGAAATAAGAATAAACAACATCAAAAGTAATAAATAGCAATCTAGGAATACAAACCAAAGTAACCACCCTACAAATTATAGAATAGAATAGAAATTTGTGGAATAATAGAATAAAGAACTATTAAGAAAATACAAGAATGCTGTCAATACAGATTAATACACTATATAAACGGTGTCGTTACAGTTAAAATAATTATTATATGAATTAAGGGTCCAGTAAAGAAACTATCTACACGAAAATAAGTAAGTAAAATAATAATTTGTTGTTATTTTATTTGTAATTAATTTGTGATATTTTTTAATATTAAATAAATTAAGTTTGTATTATATTGCAAATGATATTTTTATTATACTACGTGATAGCAAATTTAGCCTCTCGTTAACCGTTCGGCTAAGGCTATTTTTAAAGAAGAGTCTTAAAAGTAATAGAACATCTATCTTAGTAGTTTTTATAACAATATGTTTACGAGACTAAAAATATATATTTAAATAACAAAACTATTTCATTTATTTTTTTCCTTTTTATATTTACATATTACAATTTTTATTATAAAATCTAAATTAATTTATTTTTTTTTTGTGGCAACATTGAATTTTTTTGTCGTTCATTTTTTTAAAATTTTTTATGTAACAATTTCTTATCCTATAATTTAAATAAAAATTCTAATTTTACTACTATTATTATTGAAGTTTTCTTTGTGTTAATTCTAATTCTGTTGGAAAATCACTATTTACGTAATATCCATTAGTACCATTTGATAATCTTTTACCATTTATTAAACCTTTTATAAGTTCATTATTATTATTATTATTTATATTATTATTATTATTTATGCATGCAGTGCCGTTAGTCAGATTATGTACATTTTCTAATAATTTCGCAGCTTGTAAATTTTTTTCCTCCAATTCCTTTTTTGCGATTGCTAGTTTTTCGCGTCTTATCTATAAAGTAAAAAAAAAAAACATACACATTTTTATTAAACTTACTAATATCCAAATATACATAAATAGTAAATTAATCATTCTGAATATATGTTGAGAAATACAATAGACTATATTCTGTAATGATGTTTTAATAATATATTATATAAATAATATGCAATACAAGAAGACAGTTTAATATGAAAGTACTAATTTTCCTTCTCGCAGTATTACCGGATACACGATCACAGTATATATCAGTTTTGTGATGTGTTATCTTGGCCAAAATGTAGGCATTAGTGTTACTATTGGGTCGGTAACTAAGTGTGGATTTTATTTAAAAAATAAAAGACAATTTTTTCATGGAACAAAGTAACTTTATTCTACAATGTATTGTCCATT
>JANSTX010027432.1:0-18934 GCA_027564355.1 Penthetria funebris | reverse complement strand
CAATGAAAAGCATATCTAACGTAAGTTTTCAAAAACCACATAAGGCTCCAAGTTTTCAAAATGATAATTTGAATTATCCAATTAATGTGATGCCAATGAAATAATCTAAGACTTTTACATTGTTATTTTGTTGGAATTGAACATATCTCACATCATTCACATGTCACAAAAGAAAAGCTATCTAAAATCTCGAATAATTTGTAGCTTTGTGAGATCAGTTCAGAAATTTACAGATTATGATAGAATTTACAATCATAAGCTTAATAATTTGAATTATCCAATTAATGTGATGCCAATGAAATACAGACTTTTACATTGTTATTTTGTTGGAATTGAACATATCTCACATCATTCACATGTCACAAAAGAAAAGTTATCTAAAATCTCAAATAATTTGTAGCTTTGTGAGATCAGTTCAGAAATTTAGGTTTTATATCGTTTATAACTACGTTAGGTTCTCTATCTAAAAAAAATCTTCTTCATAAGTAAAGATTTAACAAGAGAGACACTGAGGACTGAACATACATGTATATTTTATATCCTTGAGGTTGAAGTAAATTAAAAATTTTGGTAACATTAAATTTTAAGATTTTGTAAAAATAGATTGTCATGTGGGCCATATGCTATATTTTGTACTTACTTTTATTATGAAATACAGAAATGTTAATAATTGTGAAATTGAACTGTTAATTTAAAAAAAAACTTTATATAGTACTCAATAAAATATACTATTTTGTGATAAAAATAGCGTTTTACTTTTATTTGACCAAGTTACAGCACTGAACCTTATTTTCAAAAAACATTAACGATACTTTAGGATCGAGGGAGGTTACTAGCTTAGTCTGGTCAATGAAGACGTCGTCGATAAGTCACTAAAAAGTAGTTTATATAAGTGAGTGTTTGAATAACAATTACTGACCATGTAAATAACAGTAAGTATGAAATTAATAAGTCTGGAACTATGGAATACAACATAAAATATTGTAGCCTTGCTCAAATGCTTTAATTTTCGGTTATAGACAAGGTTATAGAAGAAACACCGACTTTAGATGAATTGTATAAATTTATATTATAAATTTTTGTGTCATCTGATCAGGAATCAACTTTACATCAAATGGGACACCATTTGATGTATTATTACATGGACATTCGATTATATTCCGATCTCAGCTAAAACACTTTTTTTGCAGAAGCAGTTCACACAATTTAACACAAGCAAACATGGAGGTCTTTTCATAATGCTGATTTAATGGTAAAGTTGAATATTTGGAGTATCTACTCTGTGTAGAATATCTATCAAACACAGTGGTTTCGATAGACTCTATCGTTTGATTCATTAAGTCAAGATACATCGAGGAGTGCAACTGTTAAATTTTTCTATACAACTTCGTCAATTTTGATAGCTCTAATAAAATTCTGGCACACGATTTCATTTTAAAATTTTTATTAAAAATTATTATAATGTTCAAAACTAAAATTTTTATTTTATCTAGCGATAATTATACTAAGGATACCACTTTACATTAATGTTGTGTTTCCATAAGCTTCTCTTGAAATTGTGTAAATATCAAAAAATAAGTTGCAATGGCACTGATCATCTAAAAAATATAATAAAATTTTAAATTACTAAATATTATATTGGAATTGATGCAATACGAATATTATAGATCCCTGGGTCTGTGTTTGAATTATGGCTCTATTTAACAAATGTATATGTTTTCCACAATAATAGTGCCACCATATGTATCAATGAGGGGTTTTGATCGAGATGCTGCCAGGTCTTATTCGGTAATCCTAATCTGACAATATAAAATTCTTTCAATTACCCGGTTACTAATTTCTATATTGAGAAACTCATTCGTATGGCTGAATATTCGTTAAGAAGAAGAAACATCTTTTCCTCCAAACTGCACTCAAAAATAGATCAGGACTTTTAAAAGGTGTTACTAATTACAAATAGTTTTTGAAGATATTTATGATGCGGGATTCTAAAATCAAAAGTAAAACTATAATTTTTAAATAGTGTGAATTGGAGGTATTTACTAGAGTTTCGATGTGTGAGAACTGTGAATTATGATAATAATGTTAATAATAATATGATAATTTGTTATCTTACCGAAAATATTATTGTCATATCAATGTTAAATAGTTGCTTTACATGAAATCTAACATCAGTATGTAAATTCTTCAAGCAAAATTGATCCACCTAAAATCATAGTAAATAATCAAATATACCTATGGAAAACTGATGGTTTGAAGGTTTATATATGATGGCGCAATGCTCGGTTGGATACAATCATCTATATCGACTAATATAACAAAGATTTGTTATTTTTGTGGCGCATATGTAGCGACCGACTAACATCTAGGTTATTCAACTTTTTTTTAGCTTCATCTGGTATTAACTCGACCCTAATACATGACAATTTATGACTTGTGATCGAGACCTAAAAATATCCAAAAATCTAGGTTGCTGGGAACATTTATGCACAATACTAAATTTAATTAATTAAACCAATGTATAGGATAAATAATTTATCGTTTTATAATTGCAAAAACAAAAAAAATTAAAAAACAAAAGACCTAAAACGACGAATCTCACATGTGTGATTCATAACTTCAATAAAAGCCTGTGTTCACAATCAATGTATAATATTGTTAGATTTTATCTGAGATGGTAGTGTTCTTAAAGTTTCAATCGAGAGCAATAGATAAACGGTTTCAGCCATAAAAAGTTTCCGATATAGTCTCATGGTACTGTAGCCGCTTGACGACTATTCCGATAGCATGTTTTAAACTCGTATCACGAAAAGAGTGATGCAATAACTACGAACTAATAAATTTACAGAAAAATTAGATCAATTAATGCAAACGCGTTAAACAGTAAATAATTTAAACTAAAATTACCAGTTCATTTAATTCGTTGTCATCCTTGGAATTTTCAGTAGTTTTATATATCAAAACTTCGCATTTTTTTAACTATTTAAAAATTTTATTAATTAATATTTTTATACGTTAAATTATAATAATAATAAATATGTATATATGTTTTTTTCGTGTATCCTATCTGTCCGGATAACTTTGATGCACGCGTTGACGAAAGTCTCCAAAAAGGAAATTGTTCAATTTTAATTGAAATAAAGGCTTTATTGTCGCAGAATTCTAGTATAGCGCGTAATTTGCAACATCAAAGATATGATAATCTTCACAAATACTCGCTTGATATTGTATTTGGTTAGAAAAATTTTAGTATAAAATTAAATGTAAATTAAATAAGTGTTAATCAGTAAGTACTTATTGACCTGTTGTCCGATTCAAAATCGATGTACTATCATGACAAACTTACACCATTAATACTCAAGAATGTTTGAAAGTGCTAAAAAAGTTAACCAGCCTACGGTTTGGTTCCAAAGTACAAGTCGTCTCAGAACATATCATTAATATTGTGCGAATCGTGTTGCCAGCTAATATACTTGTAATCTGTTATTCTGTTATTATACCTCTAAAATAATCTGCAGACAACTATAAGCAATGAGAACAAGATTTATATCCTGTGGTAGTGTACAAGTTAACAAATCATAAATAAATACACTTGATGACATTGCTTCCTTTTTATCTTGCAGGATATAAAATATTGTAAATAAATAACAAGTTGTGTGATAAAATTGTTTGAAAAAAATTAACATAATGCCAATTGCTAAGACATCATTAACTAAATGTATACACTTAATTAATTCATCGAATATTTCAATTAAAATCGTCAATTTTTCACGACATTTCAAATGCGTCGATTTAATGTGATTATCAGATAGACACTCAATAAAAACAGAAATTCGTGATCGTATCAATTCAATGCAACATAAATAATTAAATTCAATAAAATTCATTGTATATATTTCCAGGAGACTTAAAAAACCATACATAATTGTGACCATTATTTTGGTAATTGTAATTACTGTCCGAATTAATAAAATTGAACTTATGAATAGAAAAAATTGTATAATTAAAATTTTTTTATGAAATTTCCTATGTGAAATTTGAATTTTCCAAATTGATTCGATATTGTCATCAATGTTGCAAATATTATCATAAATTGCAATAATTTTTTTAAATTTTAAATTTGATAAAATTAATAGAAAATAATAAATAAATTTTATTAAATGAATTAATAAGTCAAGAATTAAAAGGCGAAAGGATCCCAATGCCGGTTTTGTTGTAACAAAAAAAAAATTATAATAAAAACTCGATGCACAAAATGAATAAAATGCAACTATCACTAAACTTTGTAATTGATAAATTCTGCGAAAAATTAATTTTCTATTTTTATATTGAAATGGAAAAATGCCGAAAATTCTTTGCAAAAAAAATATAAAATAAACAGACCGAAATTTAGTCATGATTGATTTGTACTAAGCGATACGAATGGTATATATGTACGCGAATGGTGGTACTATACTTCCATTGAACCTAAAATACAATAGTAATAAAATAAGTTATTTTAATTATATGATAATTAATTAATTATTCATTAATTAGTTATTATTTTGAATTAATTATATATTTAATTAGATTATGTCATTAAAATATAAGAGATTTTTCATTATTGAATAAATAAAACGTTTAGCATTAATCAATTAACAGAACAGTCTATACATAAGCACGATTACAACATCATCATGTCAATTTTCAATCAGCCCGGAAGCATTGTGCATCAATGAACAGCAGTCATTTCTCACGATTTCATTCCAGCAAAATTTATTCATCAAATTATTTTTGGTCGACCAGGACTTCTACTATATCATTAACCCAACACGTATCAACGTATCAGTATCTGACCTATTCACTTTCATTTAAATCCTCTGATAATCTCTGATAATTATATTAACTAAATTTTTTTAATATGCAAATATCTGATCAACAAGAACCAAATGCCTATTAAATAGCTAGTAAAAGAATTAAATTCGGCATTCTGTTATGTAGCACGATTTTTACAACCACAAAATTTTTTAAGTTAATGCGAAATACACTAATTTAACATATTGTCTAATAATTGAATTATAATTATTATTAGTGGAATTGTTCTTTGGCAAATCAGTCAAATATATAAAAACTAATAAACTAATAATATTATTAGTTTATTAGTTTTTATATATTTGATTGAGACGGTAAAATATTATCATGTGTATATATTAAAAATATCATACTGTAATGGGTTGAATTGAACCATAAAAATACTCATAAAAAGAATTTAGATGATAAATAGGTATCTCAATCAAGGCACCAATGCAAAGACGTTGAACTTTGGTAGCGAATTAAAAGTTCTCATCAGCACAGTAATTACCCAGCAGAAAGAAGAATAAGCTGCTGCTGCAGATCGGAGTTGTCTATATGTTTGAAACTGAGAGTTAATTAAACAATTAAAATGTATACTTAATTTGAATTTGAAACGACATGTTGATAATATTGCACCAGAAATATTAAAGTATATTTGTACATTATCGCATTTGTGTGTGATGACATACAATGTTATTTCGATGGAATGCCGAAGAAGGGTGACTTTAGACAACTTGTTGGTATATTTGATGAATATTCAGGTGTTTAGCAGTAATGTATTTTATCGTTACTCGTGCTCCTAATCGGCTTGAATTGGATTATGATATAAAATGTGATCTAATCAATCGACTTAATGACCATTGACCTTACCAATGATATATATTTGCTGGCATAGAGACGTACAGGTGACTGAAACTGGAACGACTAGTGAAGTATTCGTATAATTGACAAGTTGGTCTACTAATAAATATGTCAAAGAAGAAACTAATTAAGATTGGTTCGTCGAAATAGACGAGGTGGGAAACGTACAATATTCGGCATGTTGTTTGGCAAATTTTTTTAAGCCAATTGTCGGTTATTCTAAAAATTCTAAATTGTTCATTAATATTATTGTATGAATGATATCTTTAGGTCAGTATAAGACCTAACCGATCAGTAGTAAAAGGTAGAAAAAAAATAAGTTATCCATTGACGCCCTATTATTCCAATAAACAAGCCGAAAGTTAGGCAAATTAATTTGTACTATTTAATATGAAAGCTTCATACGTTCGCAAATGATACAATAATACCATTGAGTAAAACACAACTATAACTAAAATATTCTATTTTAATTGTATGGTAATTAATTAATTATTCATTAATTATATATTTAATTAGATGATGCTAATAAAATGTTAGAGAACAGTTCTTAGAATTTATTACCAATAGGGAAGATATATTCAACATCGTACCTTATGTGCTGATGTCAATTCAGGGATTGTGAAAATAAAATAAGTTGAATCAAAAAGAATATTTTAATAGTAAATTTTGCTTTCAAAAAGTTTCCAACAACGAGTGGTACTGACTTCCTAAGAGAATAGATGGACCCACAATAAATCGTATAAAAAGAATCGCAACTGAATTGTTAGTGGCCCACAATTATTTAATAAAAAAATGTTATTCAAATTATTTCTATAATTTATGCAACTTCACTTACCTCTGTTATTTTATTGATACATAAAATTGGTTCATCATAGGAAATAATCAATGAAAGTGTACACTTTAACTAGAATACGAATATTATTTTAATATAAAATTATGACTTATTCGTGAATAATAAGTGTGTTTTGAATAGTCTTTCTGAGATAAATAGTAATATGAACAAACACACCAAACCTCAATTGACAAACATGGTGTTTATATAGTGAAAAGCATTTAGGATAATTTGGTCTGAATTATTTCTATTTACTTGATGACATTATGAACTACTAACATCTCTAACTTTGCCCAAAAATCCTGTAAATTCCTCAGTTAATGTATAACCAGTGAATAAAACATGTGGTAACTAATTTCAATTCGGAATTTTTGGGAGTATTATGGGTTAATATTGTGACTGCTGGATAAAATTAGCATGGGATAAATAACTGCAGGAAATATACTCAAATCTTGTATCGTAAATTTTGTGACTATAAAAACAGTAAATGATAGTGAACGCTGGTGTTAAACATTGTGATGACAATTTTTTTCAACACTTTCCTCTTGCTGTTTCTTTCAACGGACATTCATAGTTATTGTAACTCGAATCTAATCAGTGATCATAATGCATTTAAAATGATTTTCGATCTGAGAATACAATATGGTCAATTGGACGAAGACGTTGATGACTTTTGTTGTACCACACTCTATATTACTCCAATTTGTCATTTGAGTTCTTATGATCTTAATATAATTAAGAATTAACATTTTAATCGAATTATACAATCACATACCTGTTCAGTAACCTGATCACAATTTCTTGCAATTAAGATAAGTTTAGTCCAAGCTATTAATATACGAAATAAAAGTACAATATCGTATATCAAACCAACAATGTTATTAGTTGGATAGAAATCTCTCATTAAATAAAATAAAATAAAAAGTTGACTGCTAATAGCATAAAATTCGTTAAGAAAAATTATAAAAATTTTCATTTCATATGCACAATTAATTAATTTAATAAAATAATTAAATTGTTCATAAAATTCCAATAATTTTAATTTCAATTTTAATCTTTCCTCTTGCGAATGATGACAACCATTTAATAAAATCGATGATAGTAAGATATGATTTAATAATTCTATTCTAAATTTTAAAATTTCCAAACAAATATAATATCCAAATGCACTCATATATGAAATGAATAAATGCAATAATTTTACAATTGCAATTTCATATAATTTTAAAAACATTGCTGCTTGAATTGTTGACCAAATTTCGAACATAAAATAAAAACTTAAAATTGAAACCATGCACAGAAGTTTTTGTCGCAATTTTCGATAATTGATTTTAATGTTAAAAAAATGTTCAATATTTTCATCAAAAGTGATTACATTATTGTAGAAATTAAGTAAGTGGCTTTTTTTAAAAAATGAGTACATCGATAGCCATACACATTGAATTGATCCAATCATAAGGGAAATTTCAATAACAACGATCCGAAATGAGTTAAATGGAGGTGATGGTAAAACTGTTGTTAAGTATATTACATAAAATCTTATTATAAAATTCAATACAATTATAAAAATTAGAATTAAAAATAATTTTGATAATTTGGTTATTGCTAATTTTTCACTTTTTATTTGAAATGGGAATAGGCCCAATATTTTTTTTATAAAAAATATTAAATAAAGTGACGATATGATATTCATATTTGACTGTGTAACCTATTATTGAAAGCGGATTAATTAACGTACTGTGTAATTATTGTGGCTGTCCTAGTCAATAAATATGTAAAAAATAGTAAATACATTTTTTTATTCAAATTTAATTAATTAAAATGAACGTAATAATTAATATCTTTATTATTTTTTAATAATTCAAATTCAATTTAGCTTGTTTTGTTCATTACACATATTTATTCATTTGAAGCCCATCTTGCTTTATTATTTAAATTGCTTATTATATATTATACAATATATTAATCATATTAAATAAATAAATAGCTTTATTTAGTCGTAAATAACATAATTGATCTGATTGTATTGTATTTCATTTTTAAAAATAAAATAATTCAATCAACTATTAACCCTTGTCTGAAAATGTATAAAAAATTGACACTCAATTTAATCATCTCATCATCTTGTGCAATCAATGGACAACTATCATTGCTCACGATTTCTTGTTAGTAATATAATCACACTTTATTTAACATTTTTACCAGCCACTATAATCATATTTCTATGCCACACTATTTATGGTTGACAAGGTCTCCAACTACAGTCTTCACAAATCCTCAATTAATATATTATATTTGGTCTGAAAATTTTTAATATGTATACTTTGCAGGTATACATAATAACAATGATCACATTGTTAATCAGCACCTTATAATGCGTTTAAATCGCGTATTATCTATTTCATTTTTCTATGGTCCACTCGGTAAACTTTTAGATGTCTCCACATAGTGTACTGCATCTGATTCAAAAACATAAACGTGAACTAGCTTTTTTGAAATTAACAACTTATACGACTTTTAATAACATATGCAATTGTCGTCTGGTCCTCAATATTTTAACATCAAATGGAAAAAATACTTAGTCTGGAGCGCAAGATTCTACGTCTAGAAACTGGGTTAAAAAAAACAACAAGGGGCAAATATAGACATATCAGTAATCGTAGAATATACTGCGCCGCCCGCATCAAAATAATCGATAGAATACTTGTTAGTCGAGCGATAAAATTTCTTCAAACAATTAGGAACTCTGAACTCTGAGCTTATAATCGATGACCTATAAGATAAGTATGAAGAGATTGTTAAAAATAAAACAGTCGAGCGGTAGTACTTCTAGTTATGTTGTCCTAATTCAGTTCTCCAGAATTAGAAATCAAAGAGTTAAAGACTGGTATGAATTTGGAAAAATTAAGACTGGTATGCATTTTAGTGTTCGTGTTTTATTCCAAATTTGATAGGTTAATCGAAGTACTAGTAGTAATATTAATATTCACACAGATACTGAGTCTATATCTCTATACGTTCATGATATATTTTTCCACTGAGTCTGTATATGAAACCGTTTATGAGGTATTTTTGTTTGCATAAAGTTATTATCTCCTATTACAGCAATAATTTGGCATAATTTCAGATATTATTTTGTAATGCCCTTCAGAATTGGATAAACAAAGGAATTGAATTCTAAGACTATATTGCTTGATTTGATAACGCTTTCTTGGAGATGTAAAGAAATATTTTGAATTATTTTCAAAACAAAATATTTACAAGTAGTATATTTCAAATGATTTTACATCCTATTTTTTTGTTATAAATCTGTAATATTCATGAAAGTACTATGTGAATTCCATGTAAGCACATCTTCTTGTAATTTAAATTGTATTAAAACCAATAAATAACTAGCCGTAGCACCACAGATCTGAAATGAGAAATTAACATAATTTAAAATATTAAGTATATGATGATGATGATGATCAAGTTGACTCTTTTAGGATCTGTACATTGGTGCTTATTACAAATTATCTTAATTTAACGAATAGTGTAAAAGTAAATTGAATACAATAAAAGATTTTTTGTGACTTATGTTCTGCTAAATTGAATTCGGTTTAGCACTTATTGGAAGCATTTGCTTTAAGTATCTGTTTATAAATTGACCAGGGATCAAATAAATTCTAATTAATTAACTTACCGAATACAGAAGACATAAATCTATTTTAAATACATTTAGAGCTGTAAATTGTACTGAATTTTGTTGTAGCCATAAATTAAAACTGTCCACCTAACGATAGCATTATTTTATAAAAATTTTAATTAAAACAATTATTAAATTTAATTGATCTTACCATATAATTAATTTTATCATCATTTGCATATTTGTTAAGATTGTTTATTTCAATACCACAATTTTTTGCCTACAAAATATAAAATATGTAATTTGTAGCAGAGTTCATAATGAAAATTGTAATTTGTCTAACAGATTTAATCGAATTTGTAATCGACGATTTTTAGAATCTAACCTGAAACTTGGAAATAACTACAACTCGTAATTTTAGTGTAGATTTTACTGTCTAGTATTTCTGTATTCTGACATATATACTCTAGAATCCCATTTTTATTGTAAGGTAAAAACTTATGTTTTAATTGATTTTATTCAGTCAATCACAGGTGATCATATGACTGATCAAAAGTCTGACTTTAACTAAAATATTGTAGAATTAAGTTTTAATCACCAAAAATATCAGAAAACGATTAAATATAGTGGTTTTATGAATGATGTATATATATATTTTCAGCACCCCAACGTTTCGCTTTTATTTCAATATTCATCAAAAATTGTATCGTCAAACTTGCTCCCCAATTAATATTAATAATATCAAATATCATAAAATGTTCATATAATTTTCCAGTCAAGGTTGATGAATTATTTGACCGTAAGATGTATTAAACTGATTTGAATAAAAAAAATTGCTGGACGAAATTCAACCTATCAATCACCAGATAATGATTGCTGCACATTTATACAAAAGTTTCTCCATTATTGTGTATGTTATCTACTGTACTTGTACTGTTATCATCAGAGGATGTAGTTTTCCATCGAATCTCTCTCAACTCAATAATGGTGTGTGCTTCTTCCGGTTTATAGTCACGTAGGCAGATATCAATTGGTACTCTGACATCTGAGAGTACTTAAGGTTTATTCAGCGAATATTATTTTAACACACTCAAGTTCAATCAATTAAGATTCAATGTGAATGGTCTGTTCGTTAGAGAATAAAGATGAGAAATTTTGCAATAAACAGAAATTAAAAAGATATTTATAACCTAGATGTTAGTCACGTAAAAACTGTAGTTTCTTATAGCAAAAACCTATATTGTATAATAAATATTCAGCTCAAAAAATTACCTCTTCACTTGTTCTATCAGCTGTTAGACAATATAATATAACCCTAAGAATATATTGTAGCATCCAGAGGAAGAAAACCACCACATAATAATATAAAGTGAAATTTTCATAAATATTATCATTAATAATATAAAAAATAAGATACGATTTTGTCGATATGATAATGCAACTTTGGGTAAAATCAAAAAGAATAAATGAACCGAACACACTATTTTGAGCCGTAACGCTTTGACTAAGTAATTTATAAATTACAAATATTTCCATTAATTTTATATAATTATGTTCACTTATATTTGTCGTCTCGCAAACGATAATACATCGCAATAATTTAAATCGATTCTTAATTAATTTTAAATAGATTA
The DNA here is from genome assembly GCA_027564355.1 of Penthetria funebris. Taxonomy (NCBI): domain Eukaryota; kingdom Metazoa; phylum Arthropoda; class Insecta; order Diptera; family Pleciidae; genus Penthetria; species Penthetria funebris. The sequence goes on along the minus strand of JANSTX010027432.1, from coordinate 7,149 downwards.
AATACGAAAATGATATTAAACCGCCAATTGTTTGTACAGATTGATAGGCAATTACAAAAATAAGCATACCAATTGAAAATTCTTTGACTATTATACGATAGAATAAAAATAGACCATTTATACAGTAATAAAATTGAAAAAATCCATTCATTACTGTACTCCATTTCAAGAACATCGTATGATCGACTTGATTATTGAATATTTCCTTAAATTTTCTATCCATATGTCGTATGCCATGTAAGAAGTTTATTTGATCATTTTTATGCTTGAATAGAAAATAGATCACAACAAAATATGCAAATGAACATAAAATTCCTTCAAACATAGTCAAAGTTGATACAACCATTGAATCGGATATATCAATTATTGTGTAATCAATGCGATTGTCTTTTACATTAAAATACACACCAGTAATTAGTGTTAAATTACAAGAAACAATCATAAGGTAAAAGCAGAAACGATTTAATTTTGATTCAATTAGAACGTTGTCTTTGATTTTAATTGGTAAAATACAGTAGCATTTAACAGCAAGGATAAATGTAGTTAAGGAATACCATAGATTTTTTTCCGACGACATCATTTTCAAAGGATCGTTTTGATATTACTGGGAAATTTCAAGCAAATGATTTCATAATTACACTATGGGTATATTCTTTAAATAGTCTAAAACATGCGATCATTCCATTCCAAACAATTCTATTTCTGAATTAATAATTCATGTACATTACACTTTTAATTATTTTATTTTCACTATTGTTTACTAATTACGAGTATTTAATTTAACTAACTTTTGTATATATTCCTTGTACAATCGTTGAAATAGTATAATTTTGATATACTTAATAAATTGATAATTCATTAATAAGTTCAATAAATGAGTATACATAGCAATTCCAATATTATAATAATTCATCATACCGTCATCGTCATTATGATCATTATTACCATACCATCATTATGTGTATATATATTAAATTAATTCCAATAACAAATATAAATTATAACTAAATGAGTAACATGCTTTGTCGACTGCTCCATTAATATTCAAAAGAACTATTTTAGGCAATATGTTGACTATTTACCCTATTCCATAATGTTAGAAACATTGTAGTATTAATTATATACCATATATATGTGTTAAAATGGATGCATATATATCTATTAAACTGGCACTAGCCAGTTCTTCGTTGTTTTTAGACCAGCGACTTTTCTATTACCCTACGAATTGCAGTCAAATGCTTATATTACAATATCATAGATCGGTTGCCTTAGTGTAACATTGTATTTGATCAAAGATGGTAGATAATTTCGATACTGAAATTGATGCCTGTTGATGACGAGTCTATATATGTAACCATCCATATATATTTTCAGTTTTATTCAAAAATTGTACCTGCTTAAAGTTATGATCTCCTGATACAGATCTACAAATCTTTCGTTAATTTTCGAATTCACCAGTTACCCATAAATCTTCATGACTGTATTATATTTATGAATAGCCAGTGATAGCAAACAAATGTCGTTAGCGAAGTCAATATTTTAAGTTGAAATTTTTAATACTTGCACCATTATCATATAACTTCATTACTCTTTTATGAATAGCCTACGATAACAAACAAATGTCATCAACGAAGTCAAGTTATTTTGTCGACAATGATTTGATACTATCTAATATCAAGCGGTTCAGAGTTGACTTTGATCATAACCTAGTACAAGACGAAAAGAAATAACAGTGGTGACAGTATACAATTCTGTTTAATACCCGAATGTATCAATACATCAAAAATATCACCATCCCTTCCACTATGCAAAACTGTTTCCTTGTAGTCTACAATCAAAATGCTGTATAATTCTTTATGAAAATTTTGCAAATGCTTACCTCAACAGCTGTTAAATCAGCTTGAATGCATGAAGCACAAATTTTGGAAATATATTGAAACATCCATAGAAGAATGATAATAATTTGAGAAATATCTCCATCGGCATAAATATTATCATTTATAATGTAAAAACAAATGTATATTTGTGTAGTTATTAACGTGAAATTATGCATTGTATCAAATAGTACAAAAATACCAAAGATTTTATTATGTTGCAATGTACTCTGTACAAGTAGTTGATAAATTTGTAGCAATTCCTTGATATGCCCATAATGTGGTAATTGAACATTCGCCTGAACTTCCTTGCAAATATTTTTCAAAATTTTTAATCGTAATGTTATTAATCTCAAATATGTAATGTAACATAAAGTCATTAAACCATTTGCACCCTGAATCATTTGGTATAATAGAATAATAAATATGTTAAGTATTGAGAAATTATGAACAGCTATGGTCCATATTATAAAATAACTGTTTACGGAATGATAGATTAAGATCGTCAAAATTTCAAATGAACTTCGATAAAGAAATCTTCGATGGTTTACCACTTTATTGAATATCTGATTTAACATTTGATCAATGTCCTGAATGCCATGTAAAAATTGAATTTGATCTCCTTTGCGTATAATTAAAAAGATAATAAAATATGAATATGAACACCATGTAATCAATCCTTCAATTATTGTAATGACATCCATTAGAAATGAATTTGATTTAACTATTTTAAAATGCCTATCGTCAGTCATATATAATGCAAATATAAAAATTATAATATAAACAGAAATTGCTAAACATATGCGAAATATAAAGATGTTTGTTGATATCAATTTATTACCCTTTCTTTGAAATGGGGTAATGCAAAAAAATTGTTCAACAATTAAAAATGTTCTTAGTGAATACCACAGATTTTCTTCTAACATGTTTTACAATGTAATACACGACAATTACTAAAAAAAAAAAGGATTAACGAAAAATGAAATAAACTAATTGCCAATACATAATTTATTCATAAAATAATTGATTATATTTAGTCAACCATTACCATATAATATAGAAAATTATGGGCACTACAAAAATTTGTATTAATTTCTGACGAAAATATTATTAAAAATTCATTGTCACTCAGCTGAAAGTGCGTGTTTTCTATGTCATATGCAAATTAATATACAGCAGGTATTCAATCAAGTCATTGCTCGCTATTTCTGGCCAGCACTTTCACCTTACTTCAAATCTTACCAGTGATACCATCATAGTGTACTACTCTGAAGATTCTAGTCTAGCACATCATTGACCGGCCAAAAAGATTCTTACAATATTCGTCAAACGTGCCTATTGACGAAAACTTAGATTTGTTTATACTCGACACTTTCCAAGTTTCACAATAATACACCAACATCGTTTTGAGTGCAATCATCTCTTGGTAAATATCCTGCAAATATTTAAAATACAAAGACACCAAATTGTCTCAATAGTAAAAACTCAAGTAGACAAAACGTAACCATTGAAATTTAACTCGGTTATTTACCCCTTGTTAAATAATGTCAATCCATTCAATTATGAAATTCACGTTTGAAAAGTAATGAATGAGAAATTTATCTCTTTTACTATAATACCATAGCCGATAGAGATAGTGCTACTCTTTATAATAATACATAATGAAAGTGTGACTTTCTCATTTGAAAAATAATGAATGAGAAATTTATCTTTAAATACAATACTATAGCCCATAGTACAACTCTTTATAAATATCGTAGTAGTATTTTACAATTAGAATGAATTTAATTCAAGGTGACCGCTGTGTTACAACAGATACAGTTTTCATTTATCGTATTGCCGCACAATTAATAGTATATTATTGTCTCGTTTTGTTGCATGTTCAATAATTATATGAAATAATGGCATGTATATTACATACCGATTGAATGTGCTGTTCGTTAGGCTGCTGCTGTTTAATGTGAGTGTAGTATCTAAAATAAGTGGGGAAATTATATTTAATTTGATTTGAGACAAATAGAAGAGACAGCTTGACGTCAATCCTGGTATATTTTTTATATTTATTTTGATTGTTGTAAAAGATGTTTTCAAATGATGATTTTGAACGTTTTTACTTCTTCTAAGTTCTAATATTATGTTAAAATTGTGCAATTTTGCATAATTTACTTTGATGTCATTCTGCCGTATCCTGATAATCTAACTAAAGTATCCCTTTAGTACGAATTTTAGCAAATAATTTAAATATTTAGAGTGTTAACGAATAATCGTCAATTTTAATGGAAGTTGTGTACTTTTTTGGTTAATAAGTAGTCTACTCAAGGATAGGCTTATTTATGAAAATTTACCAATATGAACTACATTTCATACGACTCCATTTAAATAGTAATAGGACGACAAATTTTATAAACATAAATGAATTTTTTACCTAACTTCCTAGCATGTTGGCGAAAAATTTCAATACGTTTATTATATATAATATTAGGAATTTCACGACAGCAAGATTGTACTTGCAACAGTTATGAGTAAATTCACTTTTAAGTTATACAATACAAAACGCTACAGTTTCAGTCACATGTCCATCAGTGTTCGTACCAACAATTATATGGTATCGTATCGGCAAAGTCAAAATTTTTAAGTCAATTTGTTAAACCTCATCTAATACTGTGTGGTTTGGTTGTACACTTTTGTTATAAACCAAACAAAGATTAGCAGAAACAAGAGTGAATGTACATCAAATATATCTCTACAAACTGTATTGCAAGTCACAATAGAGATAATGTTCATCAATTTGGATACTTTGAAGACATTTCCACATCATAATACAATCAATCATTGCCTAATAATCTATAGTTTGTTGAACTATGATTCTTTACGTTTTTTTTTTCTTAATGCTCAATAAGATCTAAAATAAGTCAATTATTTACGTATACTCGATTCCAAAAATGAACTGATCCTAGCGTGTATAATTATTATAACAACATTATATGCGTTCAGTAAGGTGACGCCAAACCAATATTCTTATACATTCTCAAGTTACGTGTCCCCCAGCTCCTTGATTCTATGCCTGGACTATAATTATTATGAGAAAAATGTTGAGATAATTAGGACTGTTCTGATATTTTGGTTCTTCAACCGGAACTAAATGACGTGATATTTATTAAATAATTTTGGATAACAATATAAAAAATTATTACCTCTACTATTGTTAAGCCAGCATGTATACATGTACCGCAAACTTTTAACATATATTGTAACATCCATAAAATTATGGCCGTAATATGAGAAAGACCATCGTCCACATAAATATTATCATTGATAATATAAAAACAAATATAAATTTGTGTAGTTATTAGTGTTAAATTATGCATTGTATCAAATAGTATAAAAATTCCAAAGATTTTATTATGTTGCAATGTACTCTGCACAAGTAGTTGATAAATTTCTAGCAATTCCTTAATTTGACCACAATATGGAAATTGGATTTTCACCTGAACATCTTTGCAAATATTTTTCAATATTTCAAATCGTTTGCGTATTAATCGTAAATAAGTTGTGTAACATATACACACTAAACCATTAGTTCCCTGAATCATTTGGTATAACATTCCAATCATTATGATACTAATCGATGAATTATGCAAAGCTATGCTCTTCATTATAAAATAACCGCTTAGAAAATGATAGAAGATGACAATAAAAATTATAAGGGTACTTCGTATAAGAAATTGCCGATGGTTAACAACTTTATTGAATATTTGTTTTACCATTAGATCAATGTCTTGTATCCCGTATAAAAATTGAATTTGATCTCCTTTACGTATAATTAAAAAGGTTAGAAAAAATGCATATGATAAACATGTAATCACCCCTTCAATTAATGTAACGGCATCCATCAGAAATGAATGCGATGCAACAATTTTAAAATGTAAATTATCATTTATTGTCCTTTTGATTAGAATTGTTAAAGTTGTAATGTAAAAAATTATTGTAATACATATGCGAAATGTAAAGTAATGTGATGAAACTAATTGATTCCCTTTTCTTAGAAATGGGGTAATGCAAAATATTTGATGAACAAATAAAAATGTTCTCAAGGAATACCACAGATTTTTCTCAGACATGTTTTCTAATCTAATTCACGACAATTACTAAAAATTGTTTGACAAAACTGAAAAATTAATTGTCTTCATAATTTATTCATAAATTATTGATTTACGATTAATTCGTGTATATGAGAACACCGTAGATGTACAGCGAATAAAATAACTAAAAAATTAAATTAACTCTTATGACTTATTTGAATTTATCAATGTTTCAAACAATAATTTGAAATCCGCTTTTTAAGCGTTTCCAAATCACTGCATTCATTATTCAATATTTTAAAAATTCAGCAGACTAAAAATGAGATCAAAATCAATTGCACATACATTTGCTGCATTGTACCCAACAATTTCCTTACATGAAATGAAAAGCATACTATGATTTTCAAGCAATAGTAAGGTACAGGGTATTGCAACTTCAAAACAAAGTTACTGGACTTTAAAAACTCTAATTTAAAAATATTATGAAGAGTTCACTTAACAATATAAATAAATACACATGATTTTTTAATATTCATCGTAAAGTGTCTTTCGCTACAAGATTCAGAATACTAAGCATTTACTTATACTACTGATTGAAATGATTACAAAAGTTAGAGCATCCACAATATATCGTCTGGATCGCGGTGCAGGCGAAATTTAAAGCCCACAAACCCTCAACACAATCTAATCTAATCTAATACCAAGTATCAAATTGCAATAATATTATTAAGACGCTGAGAATAAAAACTCAAAAAAAAACATTAGACTTTGAAAGAGTAATTCTAAAATCTTGTATAAGAAGATCGTGTTAGTGCAGAATCAAACATCCCATAAAACCTTTTTAATATTCATGAAGAATGTATGAACAAACAAAGCGACAAAAATCAGAAATATGAAATTAAAACCATTTATACTCTTTCTTTTTAGGACCTGGGAACGAAGTTCCACGGGTCTATTGTATTTGATTCCGTTCATGTAACGTCGAAATAAACATCTCAGAAAAAAAAAACTACACAGAAGTGCTTGTAATTGAACAAAAAGTTGATTTGAGCATGTCCGTCCGTCCGTCCGTCTGTCCGTACGTCTGTCCGTCCGTCCGTCCGTGCGCACGATAACTTGAAATTTTGCACATGACATTATTATCTGATTTGTGAGGCTAAGTTCGAAGATGAGGAAAATTGGAGTACTCCTTC
>JANSTX010027421.1:0-14817 GCA_027564355.1 Penthetria funebris | reverse complement strand
CAAACGAGGAATCAACAAATTTCCCAAAAGATGGGAGGAAGTCATAGCTAACGATGGACAATATATTGGTTAATGTATTCAATCATTTTGTTATACAAGTAAATGCCATTTTCAAGCCAAAAAATCGACATTTTCAATGCAAGGTCCTTATATATCTATCATATATTGAAAATATTATTTTGTTTATGTTCATCCTACAAACTTGTAAAATAAAATTATTTAAATAAATTTACGGTGTAGATGTTTTGGTTTTGTATAGTTGTGCTATTAACTGATAGGGAAAATAAATGACTGCATACAATATTACACGTGGTCATTGATATTTCTTGTTTGACATTTACAATAAAATAAAGTAAATAAAGCGATACGTACAGAATGGAAAATAATTTAGAAATAAATGGTACACTTATTATTATATATTAAAATATTAAATTAAATTAAAATATTATGTATTGTTATATATCGTTTAACATATAGATATTGATTTAAATGAGTCAACAACAGGAAAAATAAAAAAATCCTATAAACATTTGCATCCTGTAAAATCTATTGATGAGAAAAAATGTGAAAAAGAAAAACATAATAAAAAACGTGCCCGAATTATTATACGTAATATCTCTTATACAGCAAAGGAAAATGAATTAAAGGATTACTTTTCTAAATTTGGTACAATTGAAGAATTTACATTATTGAAGCGATCTGATGGCAAAAGAGTAGGATGTGCTTTCTTACAATACAAAAAAGTTAACGAGGCAGCAAAAGCAATTGCAAAATGTACAGGTAAGGAAATATGTGGCCGATGCGTGTACGTAGATTGGGCTGTAGATAAAAATAAATATACAAAACATGTTAATCAAATAAAACAACAATCACAAAAGAATCAAAAAGCAACAACTGCAACAATTGATTATAGTAATATGTCTATAAAAAGTGAAGAAGATTCAGACAATGATGAACATGATGATGTGTTCGATAAAAATGTTCTCAAAGATGAAATAAAATCTGAAGCATCAGATTCATCTGACAATGAAATAAAATCAGAAGCATCAGATGATGAAATAAAATCTGAGAAATCAGGTATAGATGATATTAAATCTGAAGAATTTGATTCAGATGTTGATAATAAAATGAATATAAAATTAAATACCGATAAAATACAATTACCAAAAACTCAATCAAATGATGTTTCCGAAGGTTGTACTGTATTTATAAAAAATATTCCTTTTCATGCAACAAAAGAGGATTTTGGCAACTGTTGTAAACAATTTGGTTCTATATTCTACGCGGTTATTAATGTTGATAAAGTATCAGGCCATTCAAAGGGTACAGGTTTTGTTAAATATAAAACAATTGAATCGGCCGATATGTGCTTAAAAGCCGGTACAGAATTTATGCTTTTTGATAATATTCTGGATCCATGTCCGGCGCTTAGCCGACATGATATTAAATCAAAATTAGATGATACAAAGAAAAAAGAAGTTGCCGATTCAAGAAATTTATATTTAGCAAAAGAGGGTTTAATTGTTGCCGGTTCATCAGCAGCTGAAAATGTTTCACCCGGTGATATGGCAACACGTTTACGATTAGAAAAAATTAAAGGACAAATGTTACGAAATTTAAATCGATTTTTATCAAAAGAACGTTTAACTGTACATAATATTCCATTAACTTATGATAATAATAAATTGCGTCAAGTTGTTCAAAATTTAACAAAATTAAAGGTATACACATATTATATTATATTAAATAGACAAATGTATATAATAAATGAAATAAATTAATATAATCATTTAAAAGGTTAAGGAATGTCGTGTTATGCGAGAAAATAAACCATCAATTGGTCAACCATTAGGAAAATCAAAAGGTTTTGGTTTTTTATCATTTAAAAATCATATGGACGCCTTACACTGCCTTCGTACTTTAAATAATAATCCTACAGTATTTGGAAAAAGCAATGTAATACAAATTTTACTAGTAATATTTTTCAATAATTAAAATCTATTTCATTTGATTATTTTGGACAGAGACCAATTGTATCATTTAGTATAGAAGATAAAGCTGTACATAATATTAAAGCCAAACGTTTACAAAAATCAAGAGAAAAAAATCCATTATTTAAAAAAGAAAATGGACAAAACCATGTGTCATCGTCATTAAGTAAAAAAACAGATGTAAAAAATTTGAAACAACAGAATAGGAAAAATTTACAGAAGAAAACAACTACAAATTTGAATTTATCTGAGTATTCTGGTGTTGCATCTGAACCTGGCGTTGGCCTTTCTATTCGTCCAAATTGGAAACTAAAGGAACAAGAACAAATTCATAGTAAGCATATGGGTACCGTAAAAAAGGAAATTAAAAAGAAAAGAGAGAAACGTTTATTACGTTTGGAAAAAAAACAAATTGATCGCACGAAACAGCAAAGGAAAACAAAAGAAATTGACAATTTTTCATTTCTTGTCGATAAATATAAGAAATTAATAGATGCCAATAATGATGGTACTACTAGTAAGCAATTGAAAAGGTCTAAATGGTATGCAGAATAGAAGATATTTATTAAATAAATTAATTGTATGTGTTAAAAAAAATATTGAATTTTAGTATGTTAAATTTAAGCGAAGAATTGAGCGTATAAAGTGTCTGGTAGAATTAAATGTGTACGGAACGCAACATTTATTACAAACTCACTAATCCGAGTTTCACAAGTGTGTAACTGTCTAATACCCAAATTTAAAGGCTATGTTGTAGAATTTCGGAAGGGATATGTCCTGTTGCATCCAGATAGATAATTATTATATAAACACAACAACAAAATTATATCTAGTCGCTTCTTTACTGTTTGTGTTTCATACGAATTTTTAATCTATTTGTGCCTTTATACATTTTAACAATTATTGCTCTAACTCCACAATCCATGTTTCTTACAAGTCTAGTTTCTTACATGTTACTTACATTATATTTTCTTGTTTTAGTTCTTGATATATTTATAGACTGGATGCAAATCCTTTGTCGGGTTTTCTATTGTACCCTAATGATTTTGACCCACGCGGAAACAAAAATGTTGTCCTTTCTAAAATTCAAAACTCTACATTATGTATCATATATTATCGTATTGTTGGCTCTTGTGCTCCGAGAGCTAAATTGTTGGACCGTCTTGTAACTGGTCGTCGACATTAAGCAATATTCTAACAGTACATGTTAGAAATAGTGTTTGTTTTCATCAGTAGTTGTTGTCTTATTAGGGATCCCAACACAATTACAACGCCCTTACCATTTTTGTGGTATTTGAATTAATGTTAGTATTAAGATTAACTTATCCGTTCTGTGAGCCAGGAATTCAATTCGCTTTTGTACTTGATACTAACTCAGTACATCGGTTTCAGAACGAACATAACTTATAAATAAATGTGAATGAACCTAAAACTATGCAATGTTAAATCTATATGAAAACTTTATGGATTATAATGAAGCTTATTCATAATATTATAATTAAATAACAAAATGCAGATTTTGAAACAAATGTATTTAAATTTTTCGGAAAATCATAAGAAAAAATTGTGTCAGCAATTTTCGTTGGTTATTGTTTTATCGCTAAATTAAATGAATATGCTGACTTTTAAAAAATTACATTTCAAACATTCCTTTTCGATCATAGAAATTCAAAAGAAATTGTAAATTTTCCTTAATTTTTGGTTTGCCAATAAGTTTAACCCGTTTCATGTGATCTTCTGGTGAATTATTAAAAAACAAAAAAATGTTCATATCAGCTTCATCTTCAATGTTTCGAGCACCAAGCGCAAATAATGATAAAATTGCGGCATAAACTCCTCTTTTTAAAAATTGGACATGTAAATCTATTAAAGTAGGCAATTTCCTAGAATAGTTAAGTTTTATTAAAGTTGATTTTAGAATTTCGTGATAATGTTGAATGAGCGTGTCCCAATCCTTTTCAGACACCGAAAAACTACTTGACATCAATAACAGATTGAGGATATCAAGTGTAGGACTACCCCAATAACCTACTTGAAAATCAACCTGCAAAATTAGGAATATTTAAGCAAATACATTTCAAACTTATCCTAATGTTTTTCTCTTATTACCAAAATAGCATCTTCAACATTCCCATTTTCATTATGTTTAAACATTATATTATTTGACCATAAATCTCCGTGACATAAGACATTAATTTCATCATCATGTCTTACGAATGATTCATAACATTTTTTTTCACAAATTTCCACAAAATTTAATAATTTAGCAGCAATGTTTTCATATCCTTTCCATGATTTACAAACTTCAGCACATGCTGTTAATGAATTTTTTATAATAGATATAAATATTGGTGATTTTTCATTAACAGCTGGTTCCATGTATCGATTAAATATTGCAGTATCCTATTATGTTTTGTAAAAGAAAACTTTGACAAATTTGAATAATAAAGGTACCATATCTTTGTTTCATAGAGATCATTATGGACATCGATCACATGTTAAATATCAATTTATTACCTCCGAATTTGTTCCAATTACAGCAGTTGTTGCATGCCATTTAGCAATTTTAGTCAAGACACATTGAAGATAATCATAATCGAGTCCAGTTCTACGATCAACATTTGCATACCCCTTCAGTGTTAAGTCTTCAAATGCCAAATAAGTTGGATTGAAACCACTGCCGAAATACCTTGTACACATTAAAAGCGTAAGAAACTTTAACAAAAATATATAATCAAAACTAGAGCTATATGCTAAGTTACCATATTTTCAGTGAATTCAGATGAAGAGAAACTAAATGTGGTGAAATTTCATTGAAATCTCGTTATTATCGGGTATACGTCTAAGTAGAACTATCATATGATTATTCATTGTGGGATTACGTAGTAGTATATCGGAGAAAGACATTTGTATTGAACGCAATGTCAGCGTACTAAATATACCGAGAACAAGGGCTACCACAAAACAACCCAACAACAATACTATTAGCGACATTTCAACATCGCCCATCCAACCGTACGTTTTCCATAACCCAATGTTAGACATTTAATTTTATAATCGATTATTTTACGGCTGTTAGATCTAAATAATTTTTTGCATATAGCTAAGATTCGGATTTTGCATCCCCCTACATACGGTGGCAAAAAAATTCAGCTTACAAAGTGATGAAAAGAAATTGTTGATAGAATTCAAACATTTCGTCTAATAAAGATTGCCCTGCGATATTTTTCTGCAGTACCTCAAGGAACCTTCGTTGAAGGCTCCAATATTTTGAATGTATAATATTTTTGTTTGTTTCAAATTCATTCACTGGTTCGTGGTTCAAATATAAGCAGGCAGAGGATTAGCACGAATAAATCTATTTATTTTCTTTGACTATTTGCCTGTTTTGAGACTAATAAATTTGCCTAGTATTACAATTACAGTTCTTGCATCTTTGACATGTTCCCTTGCAATCAATAGTGAAGAAATAGATGAAATTGAGGACTATTGATACTGTAACAGATGCCAGGTTCCGCTTTCAGTACTTTGTTTTCGGTTCAGTTAAGTATATTTGAATAATTATTATATATTATTGTTTGCGATAAATATAGTAAATTTTTTGGTAGTTACGAAAATATATTTAAAATTGTATAGTTTATTATTTCTATTTTAGAACAATGGTAATTGGTAATTAAATATAATTATTTAAAAACTGATTTAAATTATTAATTTCATTGATTGTGACATGCAGAAATTATGTTTTTATTTATTAACAATTAATAATTTTACTTACTTTGATGATATTTTCACAATATATTGGTTTGTCCGGTAGATTTACATAGCTAGATAGATCTGCTGAACTATTCCTCAAATAATTTCACAACGTGTAAAAATGGGTTGCATTGTAATTCTATATTGCATTTATGAAATTCTACTAAAATATGAAATAGCGTGTAATTAAAAACTCATTTTTTCCTTCGTACGTTGTGAAATTTATTGAGGAACATAAGAAGGTTTCAGTACCTCATTAGAGTTCAATAATTGATGAAGGTGTAATAATATTAAGATCTTAGAACTATCTTAGAAGATCTTAATATTCCATCAGATCATTAAATTTTAAACGAACCATTGTTTATCACAAGAAAACAAACTTATTAAACTGACAAACACAAATTGTACATACAAAACAATATTTTTTATAATTACATAATTGATTTTAATTTTAATATTTAATATATTAGTTCAAGCAGTAAGCGAACGTATTTTAATGAAATTTGTTATATTTGACTATTTAAAACTTTAACAGATTTCCCATTATACCATATATTAGATAATCGACTTAATATGAAAATAATAAAATACAGAATCGGACATGCTAAAAAAATGTATCCTAACCTAAAAAAATTTATTTAGTTTCAATCTATTTAGTTAAATATACAAAAATGTTTACTGGGCACAGCTTTGTGCATTAGTCAATATATGTACTAGATTTCTATTTTTGTGAGTTTGACAGTTTGATTTTGCCAGTTTAATAGTATGATTATGTAATTTGTTCTAATTTGTATTGAATGTTTTATTTAATTATGTTAAAACGATGTGATTATAATATTAAAAATTATATAACATCAAATGTTGATATGAACCTCAAAATAATGTGTGCCGTTTTAGTATTACTGCTGCATGTGAGTGAATATGAAGTTTTTTTTTCCAAATATTAAATTACATATAATCTAATTGCAATTTTTAGAAAATCCATTATATTTTTAGCGGTATTTATTGTGACGCTTTTTTTTTTATTCATTGTGTTAATTGATTTTGAGTCAGATTACAAGCTTATTACATATAATTACTATTTGATTTAATAATATTTACCTTGCTGACAATATATTATTAGACCACTTGTTATCTTCGTCACTGTCTATGCTCGACAGTAATTCTTCAACTATGGGCAAAACTTTATCAAATATTATTATTTCGTTATGAAATATATTAAATTCCTTGGTTAATTGTTCCAATTCAACTTTATCTGCCTTAATTATAATATTCGTACTTTCCGTATCTGCTGCTAAAATTTCAGTATCATCGGACACATAATCTACTTTTATTCGAATCATTTGACTGCCGTAATTTTCACCTTTTTTCAGAGCAGGATTAATTGAGTAACTTTTTATCATTACATTCTTTTCAGGATATAAATTTTCAAGTTTTTTTTTAATGAATTCCTCGGTGATCCATGGAAATGTAGTTGCTATAATATTGTCCTCATTTAATTTATCAGTCATACTTTTTTCTTTAATTTACAATTTTTATGAAAATGTAATATTTAAGTGATCTTCAGTTTTAACTGGTTAGTAGTTACTACGCGAATGTACTATTGTAATAAAAAAGTCGCATATCTAACATTAATATTTTTATTACAAATGTTTGTATTTTATTTATATCTATCAAGGTTATTGATCTGAAGAGGCCCTAGATAAACTTAAAGTAATTTTTTTTATTATATTAGATTGTTAATAGGTAACCTAAATATCACCCAATTCATATGATATATTAAAAAGCATGTTGTTAGGATCCATTAACGTTGATAGAGAACTTATTCATAAACATATATTAATAGAGTAATAAACTATACAACAAACTATGATCTCAAGAAGGTTCATTGGAAATTTACTTTCAATAAAAAATATATGTGTAAATTTAATTGCATTTATTATTTCTTTGCACCAAACAATTATTATAAATAAACCGCTTTTTTAGTAGCTTCCAATAAATACTCCAGACCTACAGACTAACAATCATAATATTTTAATTGATAAGATATAATATAATGACTAGCAAAATATTATTATTATTTTGATAAAATGATTGAGCATTTTTAACAAATCGTATTTCCAAAATCACTTTGATTACAAGAGTATGATATAATAAACTTGTGTGTGATGTCATTAATTAAAATCATTAAAGTGTATGAAATATGATCTGTTTTATAAGCGGTGGTAGATTTTATGCATATAATAATGTATTAATGATACATTTTTATTTTCTCTCTTAAATCCATATATTTTAATGATAATGTAATGATTGTGGGCAATATCCCATTTTTGGTGAAGTTTAGTATTCCGACCGAATGGTCTTGAAAATCAAGATATCAAAGAAATTTGGTCTAAGCACTAACCCTTAGTGATTAATTGACTCATTTCAATACTTACTTTAATAATTCATAACATATTGCGTTGAGTCCACATAACTATTACCTTAAGATCATTTAAGTATTATCATGACACCATATATAACTCATGACACCGCATAAAATGCGAGTATGTATCTATGCAAAAAAATGTGTTTAGATAAATTAGTATCAGGCGACAGGAACGTTAGTTGGTACTTTGATATTTAAGTTTGCCAATGGTTTGCGTCATGTATAATTTTTCTCTACCCTGAAGCACCTTCGCTTCAATTGTTTAAAACCTTTCTTACCGTGAGAT
Source organism: Penthetria funebris (assembly GCA_027564355.1). Classification (NCBI taxonomy): domain Eukaryota; kingdom Metazoa; phylum Arthropoda; class Insecta; order Diptera; family Pleciidae; genus Penthetria; species Penthetria funebris. The sequence goes on along the minus strand of JANSTX010027421.1, from coordinate 6,359 downwards.
CACCCATGGGAAATTTTATGTATGCTCCTAATTTAATTAATTTGTTGTTTTCGCTACTATAACAGAAACAGAACCCATTATCAACAAGGATACACAATTTTAATAAACAAAATCAATTTAATGAGTAAAATTATTATTTATTAAATATTGATAAATTATAATATCTATATTATACGCTAAAAATAAAATAAAATTGTTTCAAATCAAACACATGTGATCTAACTAATACCTCTAATTTAAGTAAATATTGATTTATTCAAAATTACATTTCAAAAAAACCTTTACGATCATAAAAATGTAAACGAGATTCCAAGCACTTCTTAATTTTAGGATTGCTAATAATTTCTACGCGTTGTGAATGACCTTCTACTGAATTATCAAAAAACATGAAAATATTCATATCAGATTCATCTTCAAAATTTTGAAGACAAGTCGAAAATATTGATAAAATTACAGAATAAATGGCTCTTTTTAGAAATTGCACATGAATGTCAAGTAAAGTTGGCAATTTTTTTGAATATTTCAGTTTGATTAAAGTTAATTTTAGTATCTTGTGATAATGTTGAATGAGAGTATCCCAATCTTTTTCACATACCGAAGCACTGCTTGACAATAAGAGCACATTCAGAACATCAAGTACAGGACAACCCCAGTAACTTACTTGATAATCGACCTGTAAAATAGGTAAATGTAAATAGGGGGTTTACTTTTCACATTTTTCATATTACCAAAATAGCGTCTTGTGCGTTCCCATTTTCATTATGCTTAAACATTATATTGTTTGACCATAAATCTCCGTGAACTAATGCATTAAATTCATCATCATGCCTTTTAAATGAATCATAGCATTTTTTTTCACAAACATCAACAAAAGTTTGTAATTTTTTAGCTATATTTTCATAACCTTGCCATGATCTAGAAACTTCGGCAAATGCACTTAAGGTGTTTTTCAACAGCGTCATTATCATTGTTGATTTTTCATTTAAAATGGGTTCCATATATAGACTAAACTCGGTTTTTTCCTAATAAAATTTTATAAAATTGTTATCAAATTTTTACATATTGATATCAATTGAATACCATTGAATTTGTTGCAATTACAGCCGTTGTTGCATGCCATTTAGCAATTTTGGTTAAGACACATTGAAGATGGTCAGAATCAAGTCCATTTCTACGGTCAACATTACCATATCCCTTCAGTTTTAAATCTTCAAGCGCCAAATATGTTGGATTGAATCCACCGCCAAAATACCTTTAAACATTTTAAAAATAGTACATTAAAAACTTTAACCAAAACAATGCTAAAATAAAATGCAATTTGATTTCATGTTATATACCTTTAAGCAAAATAAGCGGTAAACTTAAATTTTTGAGTACTACCTAACGTTGCTGCTCGACTGATACTAAAAATAAATAACTTGTGTGCACGATAATAAGATACGAATACTATTGAAAGTAATTATTCCCAATTAGGATACAATAAGTCCCAGTTCGTTAGATATTTCTGTTTTTGTTTTGCATATATACTCGCTCGTTAGGTACTACTTTATATGGTCTCATGTGTAGTGAAAATACTTATGTGCTCTCAATATAAAACGTATATAAGCTCATGATAAGACTTATGTTGCCTCACAGTGATGGTAGTGTGGTCTCACGGTAATAAGTTTTTCACAACTTGTGGACTATTAAAATTATGATTTTATTCGAATTCAGGGTTAAACAAAACAGTCTATATTCTGAAGCAAAACAAGTATTGTATTGGAATTTTTTAATTTCACCTTATGTTCCTGCTCGCCTGATACTAAATTTAAAATAAATTTGATGTCATCTGAAGATATTATTTTGTATGATGTCGGTAAAAGTTAATGTTTTCAATAACCTGAATTTTGAAGTACTAACTGAACCTCACGTTCCTGTTCGCCTGGTATTAATATTTCTTTTGAACTCATATTTTTCAAATTTATTAATGTTTAACAGTTAAATTTGTTAGTTTCACAGAATTTGTCAATGTTTAACAGTTAAATTTACACTTACCTTGCTGATATTATATTAGACTCTTTGTTAGTTTCGTCAGAATTTATGTTTGCTAATAAGTCTTCAACTTTTGGCAAAACATTTTCAAAAATTGTGATTTCCTTCTGAAATGAATTGAGTTCTTTAGACAATTCCTCTAAATCTGGTCTATCTGCCTTAATTATAATATTTGTACTTTCTATTATTGATGGAGTTGCATTACTATTAACATCATCAAGAATATAATCGACTTTTATCCGAATCATTTGGCTTGCATAATTTTCACCTTTTTTTAATGCAGCTTTAACTACATAACTTTCGATTGTAATATTATTCTTTTGAGGATACATTTTCTCAAGTTTTTCTTTAATAAACTTCTTAGTGATCCATGGAAATGTTGTCAATATATCCTCATTATCTATTATATCAATCATTTTTTTTTTTATAAATCGTTTAAACTTATTAAAATTTCTTAAAGTGTAATTTCAGTGAAATTAATGCACTGAGCTTTTACAATCAACTAATCGTACATACTATTTAAATGTAACAAATATGTTAATCTTATCATATGATGTTGATGATGATGAAGATAGGCTATTTTAATTAAAGAATATATGTGCCTAATAGTTAAACATCATTTTATTTATATAATCTTAAGTTGATCTGTTACAGTATTGCATTCGAATCAACGATATATCAAATCAGTGGGCGATAATCTTTTAATTATTCTTAACTTAGGAAAATATTAGGTGGCACAGGCAATCAATGATACTTTTAGCATTTGTTTAGTACTTAAAACCAATCAACGGATGAAAACAGAACATTTGCTCACAATTCAAGCAATATAATTATGAATTAAATAACATCATCTTGAATTCTCTAGATTTATCATACAATGAGTCATTTCAAAGCAAAGATACGCCTTTGGGTACTGAGATTTTGATAATAACAAAAACAGAATCTTAAATCAACTCTTTAAATGCTTAATTTTATCATCATATGTTCTGAAACGAAAAACTGAAACATAATTTGTTATTTCACGGCTAAATGCTTAATTTGATCACACGGCTACATTTAAATCGTTCGAATTAACCACTAAGAATTGATGCAATCATGTTTAGGCCGGTTTGACACTCACATTTCTATCCTTATAATTATCATATATAGATGGTGTACTGCATTCAACGATGAAAGAAGTCAGCAGCTTTTAATTATTACATCTTATAGTTTAGATGTTTTATGTTAGATAATCATTTCCCCGTCAGTATGTCTTTCTCTTGGTTCTGCAGTATTCATAAGAAATTAAATTTATTACTGTATTTGATACCTGATGTATAATGTCGTCATATATAATGTTGAAAATCATTTAGAGTTTATCAAAAAGACACGTTTATTTTGTTAAATACTTAGTTAAACTCATATAATATTATAGTTTGTAACACAAACAATGATCAAAAAATAAGAATGGTCAACCTAATAACAAAATAGTGTGTGGAATTGAGTTCGTCGGGTTTTAATAATTAGACAGTTGTTTAGATAGTTGTTAAATCAGATCAACACACATATATGAGTTAATAAAACAATTTGCTTAGGCTTATATACTGAATTTTCTTGTGGCGAAACCGGGTGCATGTCTTTGATGAATACTTGTAAGGACACCTTAATTGTTTTAGACCTTAAATTATAATAAAATGTAGAATTTGTTGGCACATATATAGGAATGTGCTTAAAATTAAATTAACATTAAATTCCTTGATGTCTTTTATCTTAAATGACAAGTATTTTATCTATATTTAATTAACTATAATATTACAAAATATGGCGTATATAAATTTTACTATTATTTATTAATTATACTCGTATGTTTATTGTTTATTTCAAGAAAACTGTACAAACAAAAGTAAATTGATAATATATTCGTATATATGACGGTACCATAAAGTATCAACCACAAAGTACTTACAATACCTTTCCATACTGCGAGGATAATAGGGTAATGTTGGGTGCCTAAGTAGGAACTAACTCTATCAACCTATGCAGCTTTATAATTGATATTTGCAATGCTAAAACGCATTTATTTCACTTTATTTCACGAGAACATCATCAAAAACATTATATGGATTATATCAAACAACTTTATAATGCACGTACTATCCTAATACTTTGAAATTAATTTACAAAATAAGTTTAGTATGGAAATACTGTACTCTTAAAAACAATAATCCTTAATTAGTTTCAATTAGTTACTCATTACCTAAGTATTACACAAATGTACATCGATTTAATAACAATTATACTTCAAAAAATCCTTTTCGATCAAAAAAATTCAATAGAAACTGTAAATTTTCTTTAATTTTAGAACTACTATTAACCTTAACCCGTTTCATATGAGCTTCTTGAGAATTATCCAAAAATAAAGCAAGATTCATATCATCTTCTTCTTCAAGAGTTCTGCTACCAAGCGCAAATAATGATAAAACTACAGCGTACATTCCTCGTTTTAAAATTTGTGTATGAATATCGATTAAAGTGGGTAATGTCTTAGAATATTTAAGTTTTATTAAAGTTGATTTTAGAATTTCATGATAATGTTGAATCAATGTATCCCAATCAATTTCAGTTATTGAAAAACTACTTGACATCAAGAGTAAATAGAAAATGTCAAGTGCAGGACATCCCCAATAACCCACTTGAAAATCTACCTGTAAAATAGAGAATATTTAAACAAATTCGTTTCAAAATTCTTCTAGTGTTTTCGTATTACCAAAATAGCATCTTCAACATTCCCATTTTCATTGTATTTAAACATAATATTATTTGACCACAAGTCTCCGTGACACAATACATTAAATTCATCATCATTCCTTTTGAATGCATCACAACATTTTTTATCATAAACATCCAATAAATTTAGTAATTTTGCAGCTATTTTTTCATATCCTTCCCATGACTGACAAACTGCAGCACATGTAGTTATGGAATTTTTTAACATCGTCAGCATCATTGTACACTTTTCATTCACAATAGGGTTCATATACATGTTAAATGTTGTGTTTTCCTATTAGATAAATTTAAAATTCTATACTTTAGCGTTTTTATAGAATGAAATTACAAGTAAATTATAATGTTCAAGTTTTATTAAATTTGTTTGAACAAATTAAAGCTGCATTTTGATGTTAACACTGGTTAGAACCGATATATAGTAAATATGTAGTTTCGGTAGAGGATGTCCGTACAGCAAATACTCATACTTGCAAAGGCCTTCTTTTTTTATATTGGAGTACACTTGTTCACGTAGGTTATCTTTTTGTCATACGCCATTACTGATATATATCGTGATCGAGTTACACACGAGTTATAAGGATCTAAGTGACTAACCTCGATAATAGTTGATCATTCTACATGCCATCAAACTTGATCTAATAAACGTTATTCATAGTGAGAATTTCATGCCTAAATTGGTTCGCATTTCTTTGTATGAATATGAAATTTTAATCATATTAAATTAGTGATCATTATTTTTAACATATTAGCGTAATATATAATACTTACATCAATATTCTATATATCAAAAAATTACCTCCGAGTTTGTACCAATTACAGCTGTTGCTGCATGCCATTTAGCAATTTTTATCAATACACATTGAAGATGATCATAATCGAGTCCAATTCTACGATCAACATTACTATAATTCCTCAATGTTAAATCTTCAAATGCCAAATATGCTGGATTGCAACTACCGCCGAAATACCTAAATGTATTTAAATTACATTGTCACTCTGCGTATTAAACAAAATATTAAAAAAAAAAATAATAATTTCAAATCACATTTATAACGGTGATTCAGCAAACTTTTCGATTTATCGGTAATTCATACTCTATTCCATCCACTTTAGCATGCTTATTATTCAAATAAAATCGCTGGTATTATGCCCAATATTAGGATATTTTATCTATTTTTTTTTCCAAATATAATTACCTTTTAGTGAGTGTCTATCCTTTAATTTTATTAGCAAGGAAAGAACATCGAAAAAAATTTTAAACATATTTCTTGAATTCAGGAGGTAATATAATTCAGAAACAAATCTTCAGAAAGATAGTTCCATAGAAGACACGTTAAAAAATCAAATCTTCTAGCCGCAGTTTTTTATTTTTAACTAAATTTTCAAGCCCAATATGTGATCATTACATAGTGTAACATAGAATTGATGTGCGTTCTGAAAAAATTCACATCTGTAAACTTGAGAAGCAAATTATCATCAAAATGTTTATATTGGGTCGGAAACTAAGTAAGTGCGGATTTTATTTAAAAAATAAAAGACAATTTTTTCATGGAACAAAGTAA
>JANSTX010027410.1:4034-14822 GCA_027564355.1 Penthetria funebris | reverse complement strand
TAATAAAAAATTAAAAAATTTTTAATTAAAAAAAAATTACATTAATAAAAATGACAAAAGTTAAGGAACCTTTTTTATTTTAATTAAACTTATTTTTTTAATAGTATTTAAAAATTCAATATTAAATAAAGATTTGTGGAAATTATTTGATCTTGGGTTACACCACTGTGTAAACCATATAAATTTATTGACCTACAGTCGATGTATGTCAAAATACCGTATCGCCCAATTATGGAAATTAGATCGAAATATAAAACATAAGAAACAGGGTCAAAAACCGATTAATCACTTTGATTAATGAGATACCTGAATGGTAACTATACAAACTATTATTTATAGTTGACAAACTCAATAAATATCCTCTATTTAGTATCGATCAAATACCAACAATTGATATATGTATTCATTATTATCCACTTTCTGTTGGCACCATTAGTATAAAATTCAGAAAAGTATGTAAGCCATAAGAGTGATGATTTCATAACTTTCTTCCACTGGGAATATTTTATAGTCGCGTATAATTACCATATTTTTACCAATAGTATATCATTGCAACCAGCGTATATCAATTTTAATGATATATTATTGAGGTAATATCCAATTGCATTAAATGAATAATGAAGGATGTACTGACTCAGAATTTTCAACAGTATAATAAGAACAGTACTGTAAGGACTGAAAATAAGAATTCGCTTTCCAAATATATGTAGCATGTTTTGTGTAAAAAAAATGTAAAACCATTTAAAATGGTAATGCTAAAACTGATAAAATGGTAAAAGGTTAAATGGTAAAACTGTATATTTATGTTTAGTCGGAATAAAATATGCAGATAGAATTCAAGTATGTTAAAAGGAATGCTACGTGAGCGATGTGGATTTATAACTGACAGAACGTATTCACAAAACCAGTTTAAATGGGTATTGGTAATAGGGAAACTAAAAAATGAAACTAACAACTTGATGAAATATCGAAAAAATGCAATCCAGAAATCTGTAAATAATTGATTTAAATTTATGGAGGCTATAAAGTTCAGGAAATACATTTTCGTTAAAATGGTTACACATATGAGACGTACGCAATATAAAAGTGCCCAGAAATTTAATTGTACGACACAATGCCACTTCTTCATGCATTTTTAACAATAAATTGAAGCAGCAATTGTCAAATTTTACTTATAAATTTAATTTATAATTATGTCCAACATAATAACGAGTGTATGACCAAATGGAATAACCTCTACTGATATAATTACTGGTTTCTGATGATATTTGTGACTGTAATTTACGATTTAATAAAATATACGTTTTCTAAAAATTGGAAGTGGATTTATTGAGTTCATTGCTAATTGCAATCAAAACAGTTCTTTCTACTTGTATCTATGTGTATATCATTTAGTTATTTTTAGTCATTTTGACATTATCAGGGGATAGGATCGTACAAATTAATGACCGCAGATTTTATTACTTTCCTCCTTTAATTTTTTTTTTTTTTTAATTTTTGATTTGGAACGAGGAACCTATAAATAACTTATATGGCTTCTGTTTTTTTAATTCCTCGTTTTAAATAAAATATTATAGTTATTTTCACTTAGCCTCTTTATTGTTTAGTTTAATTGAATTCAGTGATATGGAATGAATAGTTTGCATGTATATACGAGTATAATTGTGATAAAATATTTTTTATTTATATTTCAAATCAATTAAGTAACTATAAATGCAATGGCTATATAGCATTGCAAGCTATAATACTACATTAATTTTATCGCAAATAAAATTACTAATTTATTTTTAAATTAATTGTTTATATTAATTTTATAAGAGATAATGTGTATTTTTTTCTGTATTAATAATGTGAACCTGCATGCAATAATGAATCTAGGACATATAGTAATTTACTTCTTTTTTTTTTTTAAAAAAAAAGACTATTTTAATTAATTGAAAACATGTACTGACATTATTCCACATATGTAATCAATTATTAAATAATTATTGTAGGATTTTTTTATCGTTTATTTTTCAAATATATACTTCAAATATCAGACTTATTTTTATTTTGTGTCGCACGACAATTTATGAGTTACTAGCAATTTTTGTTAAAAGATATCATCATATAATCATTTTAATTAATCAATGTAATCTTTTTTCCTAAAATATATTTTATCATCTTTTATAATTAATTATTTTCAGAAAATTACGTAATTCATCTTTAATTGAAATTATAAAAAATCCGGAATTATTTTTTTTTGTAGGGTTTAATATAATAAACGATGTGTTCAAATCAATAAATAATTTTTTATTTTATAATTTTTACACAAGGTTAATTAATACAAGTGTGTTACAGTGCTTTAGAATAATAAAAAAAAAAAAAAAACAATATTTAGTATTGATGATTAGGACGTAATTAAATGATGGTACATAAAGAATATTAATTAAATTTTCTATAATTAAATTAATGCTTACGATTTCACAATAATTTATTCGCAATTTTATCATGGTAATTAATTTTATATTGGTAGGTCATTGTAAAATATATATCCTTGATTATTAATTTAATTTCTGACTTTGGATATCGCGATCTACTATATAGCATTTGATAAAAATTAAATAAAATTATACTATAGAAATCTTGAATAAAATATATTTTGCGGAAATATGCTTCGACAATCAGAATTAATGATGTTTATTCAATGTATAGATTATATCTATTAATGAGAAGGTTAGTCTAATATAATTATCATCATAGTCTAGCTCATATATAAGTCTATTTAATAAAAAATGAAAATCTGAAAATCAAATATCAGTTGACAAAACTGTGCTCGAAGTCATATTGTTCCATATTATATGCAGACCAGACATTATAATTATTAAGAATGTGTAAATTATATTATATGGTGCCTAAATTGGATACGGTTAAGAAACCACAAGTCATCTGATACATCTATTTATTATTATTAAATTTACTAAATTTTATTAAAAATAAGTTTTATGTTTTTTATTATTTTATTATAATTGAAAGTTGTATGCACAAGTTATCGGGTGTACATATTGTCAAAAAGGTACCTAACTATGAGTTTTTTTTTTTAAATTAAAAATTTTCATAAAAAGTGAAAGCCAAATTTATTTAAATAAATGTAAATAATTAAGAATTAAATTAAAAAAAAAAAATAATATAAATAATTAGAAAAAAGATAATATACAATTAAATAATTAGGAAAAAATAAAATAAATTGAAATCAATAACATAAAAATGAAATCTATAATTAATTGCGAATATTTTAAATGCATAATTTTATGTAATTTTAATATATTTATTATAATATTTGATTAAATTATATTATTAAAATTTCTATAAAGAAATTTTTTAATCGTAATAATAAATGACATTAAATTAAATAGATATTTAGAAGTGGTTTAAAATTGCAATCAAGGAATTTATGAGCAACCAAACACATTCAACTTTTTTGACTTAAAATTAAATGACATACAAAAAAATATAAATTAAAATAAAAGAAAATTATTAATAAAATAACAAAATAAGTGGAATTTGATTAATGTTATTGCCAATTACCATTAATTTTATGATCCGTGGTAATTTAGATCAACGAGAATACGTCAAATTCTAAATAAAATTATTGAAATAATTGATAGATGTTGTCTCAATTGTCTTATATGTGAGACATTAATATTTTAATTATAAATCTTTCATGCAATGGTCGGATTATATAAATGCTTTAAATCACAGCATAAATCACATCATAATTATAGCCAACTTTAATTCAAATCACAATACTGCAAGATGTTGAACACTGGATTCGAATTAAGAGTTCACATCAATGTAATAATTTCTCAACAATATTATACACTTATGAGAATTATTAATTTTGAAACTGAAATTATATGTGAAATATTTAACATTGCTGAAAAAGTATGTAATTTTAGAGATTAATTTTAATGGAGTAGATAGGAAACCTGCACAATTTCAAAAAAAAAAAAAATTATTTCAGTATATTATTAATAGTCATATAAACAAGTTTTATATATTACCTATAAATTGTTAACGATGAGTAACTCGATCATAATATATTCAGTAATGGCGTATGATCGAGACTAAAAAGACACTGTTTAATGTCATATTTCTCGACTAGCTGAAAAAATATCTCTACAACAAACTAGGAAGCCTTAGCTGGATTTATTTGCTACATATTTTTTTTTTTTACATGTTATTAAATACTTGCTTTGGTCAATGTATCTAATATTTGTTATTGTACGTTACAATCCATAACAAATATTCAACATTATGCTGTTTTAATTTATTCAAACAAGTATAGCTACTCGGATATCAAATATGTTGTTCGCATTGAAATCTTGGTGAACAATTTTCAATCTGTTCATCATTTCTTTACTGTATCCTGAAATCCAGGATAAAACTTATACTGTACTTAATATTATGCAATCGAGAAAATTCATCAAGGCATTAATTTGTTAATCAATGATAAAATGTCTTTATGAAATTTATTGACGTATTTATAGGAAAAATTGCAATACAATCGTAACCATAATCAATTTCTCTTCTTAATTTCTACAATTTACAATTCCGATAGTCAATATAGTGATGTTTTATGTTAATTATAATCTATATTATGATTAAGAAAGTCTCTTAAAAGTTTTTCTCAACTTTGACTCTATTGTAATAGTCTTTCAGATAAATTATAAGTGACTAACCACCCGACCCAACGGTTCCAGGAAAAAAATTCTTGTTGAGTCCATGATGATTGTTTTAGAGAATGTAGATCTCTGTCCACAAAAATTTTAAATTTTGTAAAATTTGATCTTGATTAATTTCATACCCTTGATTTTATCCCGATCATACGCCCAGGACTGAAATGGATTATGATTAAGTGACATGACGGTTGGTAAATATTGTAACCTACTAGTTGTTAGTGTTACATCACTAACTCAATTGTAAAGGTTACTATAGTTTTAAAATTCATTAAAATAATATTAGCGAAATACATTGAGTTTCTCTTATAACAAATACGATTTATGTGTAAAGTTTCATTTGAATATTGGTTTTACTGATGTTTTGAAGAAAATAAAAAAAATGCTATAAATACTTAACTAATTATCAGCTCAATTTGTATGCTGTTTTATACATTTTATAAATTTTTGCTTTGAAATTAATTATATATTTAATGCCCCCATAGTATAGGTTTTTCGCGGCGCTTAGTTGAACAGAAATTTCAATTCCTCTTGGAATTCATTAAATTTACATTAAGAAAAATAACAAAAAATAGCATAAAAATATTTTTCACTTGATAGAACCTTGACCATACATAACTTGTTCTGACTTCTACGTTTATTTAATTCCATATAATGAGAAAATAATTATTTGATGTTTATTAGCGCTAAAATTGGCTACTCGCGAATATTATCACATGAATTTTATATTATTGTGATTCATCCGTTATTATTAGATGATTGCAGACGTATAATCTTTCATACTCATATTGAATACATAAGGAAATGAATACATCACGGTTTATAATTAAAGAATTGCTGTTTTCTTGAATAAATAAAAAAAAAAAATTATAATAGAGATAAACATATAATGAGGATCTTTTCCATAGAATCTATTCAATTGAGAAACAAATAAATCAATCATCAATGACCGAAACTTAATGAATTCCACTTTATTTCAAATAATGGGGCGATATCAATCACGAAATCACTATATAATCATGATGTTCATGTACTATTTTTAGTTTCGATCACATGTTTAGTGTAATGTGAATCGTAATCGAATTACTTGTGAGATTATCTGCGGATGTGATGAATTCTTATGAGCAATTTTGAACTAAACTATATTGATGAATTATTTTAAATTATATTCCTTAAAATCCATCCTTTATCTCTGAAACGGATACCAAAATATACCATATTATATATGTATTTATATTCATAGTATTGATAAGTATCTAAATTAGTCTAAGAATTTCCTCATTTACAAATTATTAGACTATTAAACGCAATAGCATTTAAAGTAAATAATTAATGGTTACATTGCCTTCAAATATTTAGAATTTTATAGTTTACAAAAATATAAGAAACAATTTATTATTGCATTTTGGAATTCTATCTACAAGTATAATCCATATGTGTTTGTATTTAAGTGCATAATTTGAGCGTGCCAATAAACCATTCGAAATCTAAAACTGAATATATGCAAGCATATTAACAATGCATACGATGCATACCATGCATTCTGCATATACTTGTTTGTGATACAAAACTATTTATAAATTCATAGTAGAACGGTATTTTAACTTCCTTTTTATTATATAAAAAATCAAAAACCAATTTTAAATTGCATCCGTTTTGATTGACGACATGTATATAAAATAAAATTTAATTAAATAACGAATTGTTTATATTAAATGATGTGCAACTTTTAAAAATTAGAATGATTAGTAATAAAGAATATTAGTAAGATTACTCGCTGATGGCGAATTGTTAGAGTATTTATATATGGTCATCTTTAAAATGCATGCAACCTTACGTGTAATCCCAAACATTCATGTAATTTTGATATTCAAATTAGAAAATATATAGACCAAATTACAGTTTTCCGGTTTTACATCGAAATAATTCAGAAGAGTTGTCCGCAAATCTTCAGCTGCCCCGCATCTATTGATAAAAATCTAAAAATATTCTGAAACATTTTATGTACCAAAATATTTAGGACACTTGCAGTGAATTTAATTTTAAATAAATTACTGAATATACAAATTGAAAACATCAACACATAGTTTAGTATAATTTTCTTCTATAAAACATTTTGAATATATTATTTAATATTTTTTACAATTATTATATCTTTTACATTTTTTTTTCCAGATTTGGCATTAATATTTACAAAACATCATTTGTAACTTTTAAAAATAGGTAAGTCAAATAATGTAAATATTAATAAATTTATTAGATTTAGTTCAATATTTATATATCTGTTAAAAATTATAAGTAATGATCATTTGGTTTTTGATAAACAAAATAGGAATTAGAAACGCTTGATGAATATTGAATCCCTTTAATAAATTCCTTGGGGTATATATCGCGAATAATACCTTTTTTTTTTGTGTTATATCATTTTATGCTGCAAATAAATCGTATGTTTTGGAATAATTTTTTTTTAAATAGACAATGAATCAAATCTAAATAATCAATCCAAATTAAGAATAATAATAAACGAGGCGTACTCTCTTGAAAGGATCAATATTTAGTAGATCGTAAAAGTAGAACCATATCGAAGTATGCAATTTCCAAATGTATGGTTTGTGTTAATGTGAAATTTAAAAAAATATTTAGCAACTTATTTCCTTAATTACATTTTTTTTATTGTAGTTAAAGACAAGATTTACAAAATACCCATAAAAGACATGTTATAAATAAAACGTATTTTTATTTGAAGCATTTGATAATTTCCGTATACAAACACTGGTAGCTGGTATAGTAGCTAGTACTCAAATAATTTTAAAATAATTAAATTTTATATTAATTTGTTAATCATCGAATTTGTATAAAATTGCAATAGTAATAAATCATATGAAAGACGGTCTAAAAAGCAATTTAAAAAAACAATAAGACAAAGGTCAGTAGCTACTTCAAAGAATTTAAAACATACTGAGATAACCCCCCTATCCTACCAAAAATAAAATAGTAATCAATTTTTAAGTAGGTTGTATTCAAACTAAATAAATTATTATATGATATATCAACACCACTTTAAAAAATAATTTATTTTTCTCAATGTCAATTTCAAATATAAAATATCCAGCAATTTATTTGAAATTACACCCGTAATACATACAATTTACTACCAACATTTAGAAAATACGTATAAAACCTATAATATCTGGGCTTTTAATAACAATTAAAATAGTTATTTACACCATCAAATATTTTTTGAATCAAGGAAAGAAATTGACTCTGATAATAAATGATATGAAACGGGGTCAATTAAACAATTTTAAAAAAATACAATAATACTTTGTCAGTACGTAAAACTTATCGAGATCACCTCCCCTATTCTACCAAAAATAAAATAGTATAATCAATTTTAAAGCATGCTGTATCCAAATTTGTGATACCATTCTGTTTTTCCCAACGTCTTTTTGAAATTTAAAATATCTTGCAATTTTTTTGAAATTACTGAGGTAATACAATGTACTACTATGAGATTATTTAATTTTTCTTAAAAAAAAAAAACATTTTCTATTCCCTAATGCGAAACAAGTAGTAAACTTAAATTTTAAAATACATCCTTTACAATTCTGCTCGTCTATTACAAAATATAGTAAAAACCTTTTTTAATGGATGCTCGTAATGAACGAAACTATTATCATTATACCCCCATACGATAATATTAATTTGATCTCACAGTATTAGTTATGGTCTTACAGTAATACTTATGCATTTTTTCTGTAAGAATTATAAGTATTTATGGTAATACTTATGTGATATCACGGTAATAGATTATGAAAACTATGAACTTATTGCACTTATTCTGCTTCAGGATAAAAACAAAAAACATTTTCTTCACCCTGAAGCAAATCAAATTATTACTCGTTGAAGTAGGTATTCTGCTACATACGATCCTGCTAGCCTGAAATAAAATTCAAAAAAAAAAAAAAAATACATGCTCGTGAGAATTATTCATTGCTGCTACTAAATTTAAAAAATTAACTTATGTTTGCATGCACAAAACTATTGAGCTAGTTATTATTAAGAATATATTATTCCTGTATTAATATTCATTTAGTATGTTGGTGACCAGGCGAGCATAATTGTGAATTAAAAAAAAAATACTTTGTACAAATATGTATGTGTTTGTCAAAACTCACCAGTCATATTAGGAATTCATAGTACACAAAGTAATAACAAATATTTTTACATTTGCTGCTGTGCTACCAAAATGTTTCAAAATCTACAAACACGTAACAGGAGTATAGAAATTTTAATTTTCAAAATGAACTAATAATAACAAACATCCAATAAAAAAACTTTTTTACGTCCTAACAAAATGTCTCAAAACCATCAAATGCGTAACAGGCGACCAGAAATATAGAAATTTTTGTTCAATATTTTACGTAAACTAAAACTTTGATTGATTTATCATTTTTGTGTGGTAAAAAGCTATTCTTGTGAGGCTCGGTCATCGAAATAAATTTATTAAAATTAATTTTCAGATCTGATTAAATATCATAATATTAATCAAATATTAGGTTACATTTTAATGAAAATTTTACGCCGATTTCAACAAATTACGCCATAATTAATGATTATTAGTTGTACAAGTAAACTAATTAAAGATAATAATTTAATGTATCGTATGATTTCGTTTGTGTTTGTGAAAAAATTAAATCAGTTTTCTAAGAAATCGCAACTTTTTTAGAAATCCATAATAACAAACATTTACACGTCCTAATAAAATATGATGTCAGAATCAACAATCGCGTAACAGGCGAACAGATACATTTTTTATCTTTCTGTTCGCAGCAAATATTTTAATTTTGAATGGCCAGTCATCGGTCGACACTACATTTATGTTAGTAATTTTAAATAGGTTATGCTGTTTTATTGCATAACGTTATATAGGTGTTTTTTTCAAAAACAAAATTAATTCTTTTAATTCTGTGACTGAATTCAAGTATACGTAATATCTGACCCATAATACTAGAATTTTATTTAATGCCTCACTTCAAATGCAATTTGCATATTTCAAGCAACTAAAAAAATTAATTAGTTTAATTTCTATGTATTTATTCACAAAATTATTTGTTTTTTTCATTTTTTTTTTTTTTTGATTATTCAATTAAGTTCGACACTAATTTTATTTTCAAGGTATAAGAATGTTATACAAATTTTTGACGATATATGCTAAACACTTTAGATGTGCTAAATGAAACTTCGTATATGATGGTATCAATTTATTTCTGTTTTTTTTTCAAGAACTAAAATTTTCTCATTTCTTTAAAAATGTTTTAAACAGTTAATATCATTAATACTATTGATATAATCTAGATTATATGTAGATGAATTATAATTTTAAAAATATACTTTATTCCGTTAACAAATAAATTCTAATTGCATAATTTATAAAAAGTTAAATTTTGGAGATATACAAAGCGCATATGGTTAGATTAAATGAGCTGTACATGTGTAGCAGCTAAAATTGATTTTGAATGCACACAATTGAACATGTTCACATTTGAGTGTGGTATTGAAGTTCACCCCAATATTGGTCTCATTATATATTTGGTCTTTTATGAATAAATTATAATTCAATTAAAGTCACGTTTAAGTTAGCAAAGTTGTTATAAGTGCAACGATGAAGGTATTAATTAATTAGAAATGTGTACATTGCATATTTCTAATCTATTTGAAATACTTTGCACATTGTCAAATGAATGAGTAGTTTACAAGAAAATGTGATCATATTATGGTAATTATAGAAATGTACTAAAAACTGTACGATTGACAGTTATTTCGATTTTATAACAGTTAGGTATATTGAAACTTATATAATTTAATTTGATTAATTAATCGATGCTTAAAGTGAAATTAATTGAAAATATATGAAGTGAACATATTATGTATGTAAGTATGCTGATGATGACAATATTATAACTATATTGTTAATATTTGGTCCTTTTACAGGTGTATCAAGAGTAAATAATAATTAAGGTGATGTGATCAGTGAGAATAAAGTGATCTTACCATGTTTAAATTTACA
>JANSTX010027388.1:0-14825 GCA_027564355.1 Penthetria funebris | reverse complement strand
GTGGTTTCGAACTAATAGTTCTCATCATTACAATAAATTACCCAGCAAATTTGTAGAAAATTGAAATAAATGAACCAAAGATATAATATACTAATAAATGTCAAAGAATAAAACCCCTAATAAATCATTTTCATACGGTCGTCTCAAATTCAAATACTTATAATTCAAATATTTTCAATTGGAGAGCAATATTGTTATAGATTTTTTGAAATAAGTAACGACATCCTTATATTAATGAGAAAAAATTATTTAAATTTAGTACGTGTCATTATTACGACCACCAATTACTGAGAGCACTATACCTGGAGCAGAACTTATTGACAAAGTTGAATGGAAACAGGTAAGCTAGATTTTATTAAAGTTCAAATTCAAAAAGCTTTTATTAAAGTTCAAATTCAAAAAACATTTATTAAAGTTCAAATTCAAAAAACTTTTATTATATTGTAATTATTTGTACAAAATGAATATTTTGCGAATCAATCGCTAATCGATCCCATATAATTATTTTATTCATATTAACATAGCATAAGTTTTAGTGGACACATAAGTAAACTGTGGAAAACTCAAAAGTATAAGTTAGAACAAAAATAGGTGAAAGCAATTAATATTCATCCAACATCGCACCCTCTGATAATATACTTTCATAGTGTCTAATGTTGTCCAGAAATTTTGTATCCTTTGTAACTAATATTCGATTAATACTCTTAATATCAGCAGAACGATTATTTAATGTAAATATACACCTCAACTATAAATTATTATTCGAAGATCTTTTCACTCAGAAAAGAAATCATTTTTTCCCACACAATTTTAACCAGAAATCAAAAATATGCAATTAATTACAGGTATTTGACATACTTTGGAGCGATCCTCAACCTATTGATGGTTGTAGACCAAATAGTTTACGTGGTGCAGGAACATATTTTGGACCAGATATTACAAATAAGTTTCTACATAAGTACAAACTAGAATTTTTAGTTAGATCGCATGAATGTAAACATGATGGTTATGAAACTATTCATTCAGGAAAGGTAAATATTGTTTGCTACTTATATTTCCTTTGTTTTTACCTACTATTTTGCATGCTTCCATATATAAAATTGAAGCATAAATTTTGGATTCTCATTTTAAAGTTTACTTAATATATACGCAACTATTTGTTTTTCTTATTAATTAATACATTTCTATATGTGTCCCCATATGTTAGTCGATAATACTAGTCGTATTTAATAATATGACAAAAATAAAAATAGCGATTTGATTAACCGATCATTTTCCATAGCATGGTAATGGTTTATAGAAGTCAAGTATCGCTTACTATTACTCAATAATGATGCATTTTAGTTATTATAGTCCAATAGAATAACTATTAAATCTATTTTCTAAATGACGTTCCTATTTTAATTATTAGGTGATAACGATATTCTCAGCTTCAAATTACTATGAAATTGGATCAAATAAAGGTGCATATTTAAAATTAAATCCACAATTAGACACGCATTTTGTGCAATATACGTCAGCAGCATCAAAATCACGAAAACTTACGTTTCGTCAGAGAATTGGACTTGTTGAAAGTTCGGCCATACGAGAACTTGGTGCTAAATTAAGAGAAAGAAGTAATGAATTAATTAGAGAATTTAAAACGTTGGATGTTAATGATGAAGGTATTTTTGTGAAATTATTTTATGGAGTAATTAATTTATAATTTTGCAAAAAATCAAAATATAGGTATGTTATCGTTATCAAAATGGTGTGAAGCAATGGAAGCTGCTACAAAATTGGGATTACCATGGCGTCTGTTAAGAGATAAACTTGCTCCACCAGATCCAAATAAACCTTTGACAGAAGTTAACTATAAAAAAACACTTGAAATGCTTGAAACTGATTTAATAGTAATAAAAATATTTCGATTTTTTGTTTTGTTAAAAATATGATAAAAATTAAAAATAATATTAATTTTCATTTAATTAGAAAACTGCACACGCTGGTTCAACGTCTGTAGCAGATTCGTTATACAAAAATAAGAGTAGTTTAGAAGTAATTTTTAGGATTTTAGATAAGGATAATTCGGGTATGTAGATTTTACTTCTATTATTCGTGTGTGCTCAGTGATGTGTACATAATTTGAAACTTAAAACTTTTAATCTTTTGTTAATATAAAAATAATATGATTTTGGGTCAATATAATCAACATGAATACATTCTATTTATTTTACAACCTTTCTTTTCATATATTATAATTTAAAATTGAATAGGTCACAGATCTTCTTGAATCCATTTAATATTTATACTGATAAATACATTGAGCCAGATTACAAATGTTTACAATAATATATTTTTCTTTAGGGTATATATCACTAGACGAATTTGCTGAAGCATGTGAATTATTAAAGAAACATTTACCAGAAGATGATACCAAGGAACAGCTATTGGAAATATGCAAATTAATGGATATTAATAAAGATGGCCTTGTTGATTTAAATGAATTTCTTGAAACATTTAGATTATCTGAGCAAGCTAAAGATAGCTATTATAGATATGATGGTGTATCGTCTAAGGAAAACAAATATGCAGAGAATGAAAGTAATTTAAAAAGTGAAACATTTGAGAATGAAAATTATACATTAATAGGCGAAACTGAGAAGAATAGTGGAAATGGACAGGCCAGAAGATAGATCAGAAAAAAATTATTAATTTAAATAAATAATTTATGTATAATAAATAACCGTCCAATTATTTACATATTATAATTATAAATTTTGTTTATTGTATTATGAAAGAAATAATATACAAAAAATAGCACGAATCGTATACATTATTATTAGCACATTATATGTTAGATATTATTAGATACATTACAAATAACTTTAATATAATTGCTATATTCTCATATTCTCTTTTTCATTTATAATTTCAAGCATCACGCGATATAACACCCTCAACTTTAAACTTATCATTAATAAATTTTTATTTTTATTGTTTAATGCATAATAACGTGAGTGAGGTGATAATAGTAAAATTGATTTACAATTTTATAAAATATTCATTACAATTTATTATAAAAGGGAGTTGGGTATATATAAGTTGGGTATTTAATATCTTCTTAGTATTTCACACGCTTATACTTTGCTCATTAAATGAATCAGAGTAAGATTTTCTTTAATCATCATGATTCAGAAGCTCATACTAACAGGTAAACATAAATATTTATGCAGTAGTTTTAGTATATCCAGATTCGAAACCACATAATTTTCTAATAACGTAACTACTGAAAATACACGCAATATTATTCCTATCTATAACTTAATAATATTCAACCTTCAGATAAATATTGTACAAGTACGTACATTGTAATTATTATATTATCCTAGTTAAGAAATTATTGTGCATGAAATCATATTTCTATGCGATTATCATATATAAAGTGTAACTATATGAAGGTAAGGAACACCAGACGTTCCCTGTCTTCAAGCAAGTAGACAGACTTTTGACTGTAGATTGTGTCGATTGTAGTGTCCTATGAAATAGTTAAATCTGCTGTGTGATATATGTAAATGTTTCTATAATTTGCAATTGCTTATAGCTTGATTCAATAAACTTATATGTGAATTGCAACATTCGGATCTCGTATGCGTTAAATATTCAGGTGAAAATGAATAAGGAATAATGCAAGGAAAACGAGAAAAAGTTCTCTGTGGGATGGTTTACAACTTGAATTATTAACTGTTAATAATATATTTTCGACTTGAAACAAAAGTGCTTTGTTGTTAAAAAAATTATGAAAATTAACTATCTTAATAATTATTTAATACTTACACCAGGAAAACATAACTTTTCGCTGATGTTATATACTAATATAAAGTTGAAGACTTTCCAATGGAAAATACATGGACTACACTGTAAGTTGTTCGCACTTGATCTATATATGTACAGTCCATGAGTCTATATATGTAACCGTTTATACGATATTTTGCAATTTTATAGAAAAACTATACCTACTTGTGTAGTTATGTTCTCTTGATCGTAGATCTTAAAAAATTATTAAAATATGTTTTATTTTTATACAATGCGTGTGCTCGAGACTTAAAGATGATGTTGAAGCCGTGTTTGTCAAGTGGTTGGAAAAACATTTCTTACATAACTGTTATAAAATCTGTTTTATTGCAGACTTTAGAGCCATTTTTCAAGCATACCTCAATATATATTAAATCATTTCTATTAAATTGTTTGTAGCATTTGCTAATGTAGGCTACTCTGTTAAGTGTTTTATTTAAATTATATAAGCATATTAAAAACATATAATTTAACAATTTATATCATGTTCGCCTGATATTAAATACATTAAAACTGTACACACTGTTTTCAATTTAAAACTATTGCCTATTTAAAATTGTAATCTAAATGTATTTTAACTATATAGAATTTATTTACAAATTAAGTTTGACCACAGGATTAGGGATAATTAGGTTTAATGAAATATTTAAAAATGACCAATAAATAAATTCATATCTCATAGAGCTTTATTATTTTCATCGACAAACATAAAAATCAATTTGAATGATTTATTTCATTAGTTTAAAGTAAGTATAAAATTAATATTTTATGTGAAATTGGGAATATAGAATACTGTATTTGCCAATTATTTATAATTAGAATATAAATGATCATTTGTTAATATATTGCATAATACTGTGCGGTACTATGTGTTGAGCATTTTATTTTTGAAAATTAAGAACAGAGTGCCGGATAAATTTACTGTATTGACACCTAGATGATCATAATTACAATATTTCCAAGAACTAAATGCCAAATGATGGACATCTGCTTCATAAATTCATTTGATTTTTATTAAGCTGTCAAAGTGGAAAGGAAAAGTCAAAATCGGTTCATTATAATTTTATATTAGACCGATTGATGAAGAAAATTAAAAAAAAATCGAGTAAATTCAAAACCCATTTCACTTTAAAACCTCAGTCATTTCAATATAAATTTTATATGGGTACTTTTATTATTTACTATATATTTATTCAATTATAAGAAGTAATCAAAAAATGAAATAAATTAAATTGTGGGACCATTTAAATACTCAATGTTTAGATGGATGCTTAAAGACTATATTCACTTTAACTGTAAGACATAATAATAAGAAAATTATAATAATTTTTTTAAAAACTTTAATACCTAGTTTGTAGCAACACTTTCTACACTTTATTCAACACCCCAAAACCAATTTTAAAATATGTATAAAAAAAATTAAAAATATACTTGTTGAAAACAGCGTTAAATTCGTTGATTGAATTAATAATTTCTAAAAAAAAAAATTCTAGCATAAAATAAAAAATATTTAGTTTAGTTTTACTTTATAATAAAATTATGTAAACATTAATTTATATTTTTCTAAAAATTAATTCATAATCTAATTTGTTTTTTTAACATTTAATTAAGATTCATGTGTTTTTAATGGAATGGGTATACCATTTTCTAATAAATCATGAATTTAATAATAGAATACCTTTTAGAAATACATTTCTATTTAAATTGGCTTCCACATAAGCATTTCAATTATTAATTTAAAAAAAAAATAAATAACGATCTAAAACGTACATATAATTATAATTGATCAAAATTAACGATGTTCTAATCACTTAGTATAAATGTTTATACAATGAAAAGGTTTCAGATCGTATAAAGAAAAATTCAAGTTAGTTGTAATATTATTAAAACTATTCATTAAGCAATTGCAGTGAAACCCACATTTTTAATATTTTTTCCCTATTACCTTTTAAATAATTATTCCTGGAATTTTTTCTTGAAACGGTATATGTTGCTTTAAGCATTTTACTGAACTTATTCATAATTTAAGAGTTGTGGGTAACAATAACTGAATGAATGATGCATGCATAATAACAAAGTGGTAGGAAAACATCGAGATACATAGGCATTTTTAGAGAAGTATATAAGTAGTATGTTCAATTTTTTCTACAAATTAATTAGAAACTACTTATTTATCATATCTTTACTATAATAGCAAAATCTTAATCAAAATATTTAAATTATATTAAATGTTGTATTAGTTTTATTGAAATAATAATTAAGGAAAACAAAAAAATTATATTGTGTCCTTTGCCAAAATACTCTATGTAACTAAGCTTTAATCTTTTTAAAATAATAATTATAAAATGTTATTATATTTAAATAGTCATATTTATTATTATCAATATTTTTAAATCAAAATTTTGTTTATATCAAAGTTAATAATATTTACTGTCCTATTTTTATAAGTATGTAATTGTTTATGAAAAATAAATAAAATAAATAATAACACTTTTTTATTAGAATTAACATTTAATTTGGAACAAAAATGCAAAGGTGAAAAATGGAATTTCACAACCAAATTTTAATATCGCTTTTTACTCTTGTTTTTACTTTATAATTCGATAAGTGGAATTTCATTACACTACATTTATTTTATTTTCAATGTAAATCATAGGCAAAATGTTAAGACAAATGCTTAGATATTGGCTTTATTTGCGGTTTATGTCTGTCTTGACAGCCTAATTGTTTATTATGCCTAAAATTGTGTTATCAATACTTATTTATCTGTAGCCATTATTCACTACCTTGTAGTAATTGACACTCACTACTATTGACAATATATTTAAATCGGCTAACATCTAATGTATATCTTTTTAATCACAAGCAATTACCAACATAGTGACCATAAATACAAATGATTCTGATTCATAAATTATAAACGGAATTGTTTAATAGATGGGACATTAATGGATTTATAATTTATTTACAAAAATAAATCATCTATTAAATACAGTTAATCAAATAATCCAGCACTTATAACACTATAGGACAAACTATATTTTCCAATCTCATTCAAAAATTTGGTTTCTAAAGAATGGATTTGTACTTCCTAAGCTGAATATACATTCCATTATATTGGACTCTTATTAGAAACTCCAGATGTTAGAGAAATTAAAAAAAATAATTTAATACTGATTCTATTTTGTACCAAACTAGAATCCCTAGATAGTATACAATTTCATTTAACTGAATTCCTCTAAAAGATTTCATCACATTCTTACATTGCAACTGTGTTCATCCTTGTCAAATGTCTTTGTTAATGTTTCTATTAATTTAGTACCCACATGTAACTAAAAGATTATGCATAGAAAATAGAAAGCCTATTTAACTGAAATCTGGAAGTTAAATCTGCTGTTCTCATACACACCTAGTTACATGATTTCTGTAATTTGAGTATAAAAGTCTCTTTAATTCAACATTTCGGTTAATATGTTATCGAAGTATTTTGAATTATCGTCTTTAAGGTTCTCAAGTACTGCTGTTTTTATATTAGTAAGTTTCCGTTAAACGTTATTTGAATTTGCATAATTTTAATTTAATTGTGCTAAATCCGCAATATTTAAAAAAAATAAAAGAAAAAGACATTTATTCAGTTCACGCTGCCAAAACTCATTGACTAGTTATGTATTAATTATTATTAGAAGATGTCTGTTGGTGCATAAACCTGAACTATGTTTACACATTGATATCGGTTTTCAGGCTTCAATTCATATTCTGTCTTGAACAAAATTGTTATTCATCAGAGGATATAGTCCTTTCACAATTGTCCTTACGTCGAATCTCACCCAATATAATAATAATATCGAGATTGTACTTCTGCATTCTAGA
The DNA here is from genome assembly GCA_027564355.1 of Penthetria funebris. Taxonomy (NCBI): domain Eukaryota; kingdom Metazoa; phylum Arthropoda; class Insecta; order Diptera; family Pleciidae; genus Penthetria; species Penthetria funebris. Next base: position 7,121 of record JANSTX010027388.1, on the reverse strand, counting down.
GTTATTCCTAAGTCAAATGTTATCATTGTGCTCCAAACCGCTCCGAATTTGAATATTAGTTTAATGCAAATGATTGTATATACATTCATGTTAGTGTCAGGCTATGTATATATAATTAAAATATATAATGCAATATTTAAAAATAAAGACAATATTTTCCAAGAAAAATTCGCATTACATGTTGAACAAAAAAGGTAAAAATGTTAAATTTCAAAGATCTTTAATATACTTCCAATGTTTATGTTCCAACCTTGACACCAATGTTGTTTTTTTTTCCAGATCAGATTTTTCCTACAATAATGAGCCTAATTACAGTTTCCTAGTTCAAATATTGTAGCATTAATTGGTAAAAAGCGGACTTTTGTATTTTGTGATTTCAACAGAGATGACTCAAAACGAATAATATTTTGGTTCAGATATATGATAACATTAAATGCTAAAAAAAAGCATTTGAATGGTTTTCTTTATACATTGCCGATGTATACTCATTGATGTACAGATTGTATAATTAGCGTTGTTTAACATTTTTAATATTATTATGTATTTATGTTGGTATAATATTCAAATTTAAAGTTAAATCTAATTTTTTAAAAACCTAAAATTAACTATATTAAAAACTTAAATTTTAATTTGATTTACAAATTTATAGTATTATTATTGGTCAAATAAAGATATGAATATATATATGTATATATATATATATATATTGCTTTATTTGTTTGTTTTATATAATTGAAAATGAAATATAACATGGTCATTAAAAATTAATAAGCAAGTCTAATTTTAAGCAATGATTTATGTAAGAATTTATGTATCTTGAAAAGAATTGTAGTGTGAGTACGAATGATGCATATAGTCATACTGTTATCCATCTACAAAGGTCAAATAATTTGAAAATATTTTTATGAGATGCATTTGTAGTATGCGAATATTTTCCACCCACAGTATCGTCTCTATATTCTCAGTCGTTCTTAACAGTGAAATTCCAGGATGTCATTTGCAACTTTAACATATGAGCAAATATTTATCTGTTAAAATTTAACAAACGAAATTTCTTCTTTTGTAATCATTGTTGCAATAACTTGCAAGTGTCATCAACATTCTTATTAATTGTATTAATTAGTGTTCATCGCATATGCTCGTAAATGTCTAATACAATACTAAGCAATTAGTCGAAAGTAAATAAAGTTACGTACTCCTGGTGCAAGTATTAAAACTTTGTCAAAATCAGTGGTTATTTTCATAATTTCGAAGATTCGTGTCAGGAGATCATAACTACATATACGCAAGCAGGGTTTCTTTGTCAAAATCAGTGGTTATTGTCTTAATTTTGAAAATTTGTATCAGCAGATCGTAACTACGCAGGCAGTTTTATTTATTAGATAAAATTTTAAATACCTCATGGACGGTTACATATATAGACTTTAGACTATTTCCGTTGGATAGCAATTACTAGTCTGCCTTTAACTATTTATTCAACACATTGAAAAAGTTTTGTATTCCTGGTACAAGTATAAAAACTTTGTCAAAATCAAAATCAATATCGAAATATCTCGAGAACAGTTAAAGTTGCAGTTTTGCTATCTTATGAACATCTCAGAGATCCTTAAAACTTCTGAAAATGAGTATATAATTAGTGCTAAATTATTGTATTTGCCAAGTACGTCTTTCTTTTATTTATACTAAATATAGGTTTACACTGCAATAGGTCCTATCTGACATATACAAAATTTTCCAGATGGAAGCAAAAAAAATTTTAGTAAGAAAACACAAAAATTCAGACACGCCACAATATTTTCCTCTGGCATATGATTGATGGTTTTAGAGAGACATGCAGACACGATATGCAAATGTGTTCACATAATAAAACGTATTTTGAAAAAAAAAGGCTAGATAGTTACTACCTTTTGCAGTGTGGTCATCGATGTATAGTTTCTAAATCCGTTGAGGATGTAAGTAAATGGTTCATATCTATAGCGTTCATTAGATCAATTGACTGTTTTAAATATTTTACTTTGTACTAAAATTCGACATAAAATACGTTTTTCATTCTATATAAGTACATTCGAAATGATAAATTTTCTTTAATGTTTTTATTATAAGAATTCCTATAATGTTAATCAATACATCATTTAAAGATTATCTAATAGGAATACATAATGTCATATGTGTCCTTAGGATATATTCTGAAAAGAGAAATGTAATTTGTCAGAATTGATGTGTGTAATTTATCTTCGCGATTAGTCTCTTATATTTTATTGATCAATAAATCAAATCTGTTTCTATAAAACTGAAGATATGTCGCGATAAAATTTGCATATTTTTTTCTTTATATAAACAGTGAACAAATACATTTTACATTGTTCTAGGATATAAATACCTACTTGAGTGCCTATATGCTTATGTTTATTTGAACTTGTTACGCAATTTTAATGTAATGTTTTGCAAGGTATCGTTTGCTTAATGAAATATTATTTGGCAAAATGCAATTAGGTAAACATTGATGTGTAGTATTAGTAGACTGTATTGATTAAGAATATTTTGTTGTGTATCTAATTCATCCAAATAAATTTTTTTTTAACACAGTATGTGTAGATATTATATTTTAAAAAATCACGTAATTTACACATGGATTTATGTATTTTAGTTACGACAAAACATAATTTTAAACGGTAGAAAGGGGAATTAGTTTTTTCATAAACATATACAATATGACTGTCTGTCATGTGTCGAAGAACCTTCAATATGGGTTCTAGCGGATGGAGCAATATAAATACGTTAATGGCAGAGATAGTTGTTTTCGTTTAGATACGATGTTCCTAAGTAGAGTAAAATAAGAGTATTTCGTAAGTTTATGTCACTTGCTTCAAAAGTATGTCATTTCTATGGAATTTGTGAATGACAACCTGTTGCAAACATCACTAATGTATATACATTTTATGATAAAATATATTATATTTTATGTATATTAGAGGATATAATATAATATGAATATATCTATCTATATAAAAGTTATTCTGTATATATATAAATATGTGCAATGATCATCCAAGAGCTATAACAAAAGTATTTGTAAATCCACCTCTTGTCAATAGTTTTTGGAAGACTTAAATATTATTCAAAATTATGGACGCCTTTTATACTGCCTAGAGGTATCTTCATTAATATTTATTCATACTCGTGTATGTTTCACATATGGAATATATGTTTATAAACAGAGTCTAGCACATTTTACAAAGCTCATAATCAAGGCGATCTTCACAACGATGACAGGAAGCAACACCTACTTATGTAATTCAGTGTATAATTTTTTATTTGAATTATTCAATGTGTTTCTATAATGGGTGGTCAAAAATTATCAAACAATATATTTTATATTTCCTGAGGTACCACAATGATATGCAATTCACGTGTAATCTTTAAAAATAAGTGGCTGTTTTGAGATGATTAATGTATTTGAAATGAAGAAAGTTATAAATGTACCAGTTATTTAAACTGTAGTATGTACTTCGGTATCGGTTTACACTAAATCTGAAGGTGTTTCATGTTAATTTTACTTTTTTTTTTTATTAGACGCTTATTATTTTGCTTATAAATAATTAATGATTTAAATGTGAATACGAGTATATATTAAATCATATTAGGGTGTATTTATAAATTGTCCATTGAATATAAATTTTTCATAAATTTTAAAATTATTTCAATTAATTATAAAGTGTAATTCTTATAATGGATCACATTATAAAGTGGATACAGTACATGTAGGACAATGCGGATTTTAAGTTACTGGTGTGATTTTAAATTCTTCACCTTAACAAATTTATTACAACTAATAATAATAAATATTACATGTGGAAGAATAGAAAAAGAACCATAGTAATTTGATGCAGTTTGACATCGAAGTATCTTTTTTTTATAAAAAATTTAAATATTCTGAAAATATTTCAAGGGTTCAGAAGGGGTCAATCAACGGGTCTTGTAAAAGTAAGCTGGTTAGTTACGGTCATAATATTAATTTATAATACTAACCATTGTGATGAGATGTGATATGATCTAGTTTACAAATTAAAAAGCAATCGCCTGTTGAATATAATTTACTGATTATTGACTTATTGAACAATTACGATTTATAGCGATAATTGCATATTGACTGTGTATTAAAAAAAATGAATTCAATTGCAATTAGATTTGTTAAAGTCTTTATCTGAACACTATCGTAATTAAATTGGGTTATGAAAGATCAAGAATAACCCTTCAAAATCAGAGACAATTGTATTACAAGATTGATATACTCGCTTGCAGTTATGCATTCAGGACTGTGATACGTAAACATCTAATTAAATTAATGAATTAATGTGATTTGAGGATTTTTCAAGAACCATTCACTATTCACTCTCGCATACAATTTCTAAAGACCGTAAATCAGAATTTTAGTCAATTATTTTATATCTAAACACAATAGTTTAGATTAATTTCCTGTTCATAAATATCATCGGTATTCTCACACTATTGTTTGCTAATATGTAGGTATTTTAATAACTTCTAATAATTTAATCAGATCTATGGGAACAAAATTAAAAATTAACCATTTCCATGATTATGATTGGTTTGCTATAGAAGAGATTTATCTACATTTACATCTGCATTTTGAAAATATAATTTTTTCGAACATATTAATGAGTTTTGTTGTATTCATGAGAAAATTCCATATTTTTTTCTGCTAATCATACAAATCAAATCCCATATGTCCGTACTAAATTTGTTCCAGAAGTTGGTTCATATTTGGTGAATTTTACTATTCTCTATTATTTCTAATACTTTAACTTATTTAGAATATTATATACATGTGCTTTTCTTATTGTTTGAGGGTCTGTCGAAGCGTCTATTAAATTTAGTTTGAATACCATTTTTATATGTTTGCATGCAATTAGATTTAAATTGATTAAATAAATAAAGTTGTAAAAAATTTAGCGTTAATTTGATTAAATTGACTCAAGTTCTATTGTATGATTTTAATGTGTTCTGCAATTCTGACTATGTTTTTGGAAAATTGAATAAATATTAGATATGTTTTTTTTTTTTGGATTTAAACCTTAAAGGAATTGTGATCATCATTCTTCAACATGCTTATTAGATCCTTATTCATATCAACTTTAATTATAATTTTATTAATTCTGATTATGTATCTTTTCTGAATACCACAGACACACATTGACTAACTAGAGAATCTCGAACCTTGTATAACATATATTGAGGTCGTTTCATAATCCGCAATTTGAGGAAGCATTGTGATTCCATTCGCATTAATTTTTTTTAGGAATACATGTTGATAATATTAGTAAGAGTGTACCTAGTTACTTATTTATGATAAATCGAAAAGTGGCAAATAATTTGTAATTTAAAAAATATTATGCTCAATCATTTAAGTGTGTATCCCAATAAATGATGTAAAACTTAGTCTATTGTTCAAATAAAATTGTTGATCAGCATCAGAAGATCATTTAAGCCATATTCTTTTTTTTTTGATTATATATAAGAAGAACAAAGGTTTTTTTTTACAAAACAAAAAGAAGACCTTACTTTACTAGATATAAAGCATCATAAAAATATGTTTCTTTAAGAAAACAACAACATCATTGATCAGTAAATAGATCGATGTGGGATATTCTATGGAAAGAAATTCAGATTATGCAACTCATTGATGGATAATATTCCTTTTTTTGGTTTTTTTCTTTGTTTTTTTTTGTTTTATTATTATTTTTTTTTCAGGTGTTAACGTTTAACTTGATTATTTTGGGTTATGACTTCCGATGATTAAATACTGGAGAGGCATACAAAACTTAACTTTAAGTTTTATAATGCGAAATATATATATGTAGATATAAATAGGTTGTCTTAAATAAATCTCTTTAGATGATCATACATAATATGTATGATCATCTATATGTGAGGAAAACTTTTTCTTTTATAATACAATATCGTATTTAGTAAATTTGAATACTATAAACATTTGAATTCTATATTTAATGTTACATTTAATGCCCACCTATCGAAAATTGTAGATTGATAAATATCTGATTAATACCGAATATGTGCTTGTGTAATACAAAAATCCATATCTGTAGTTACCATATTTTCACTTCACACTTCTGCCCAACCATATTTATCCTTTATCAGAAATAATATCCCTAATTCATAAGCATCATATTACATCACCAAAATTACTTGTCTCACACATAATGAACCTACACCCAGTAACATAAATTGGATGATATTTTGCAATGGTTAATAAAGCTTGAAAAAATGTGAAGCAGTAGTGCGTTCAGCAATTTGTTGACGTTTCATTTGTAATATACGTGATTCAACAGTGTGACTTGCAAGCTCACATCTGCTTTCGTGGAATTCGCAGCACTCCTTTGTGTTTTCAGTTTTACTCGTCTTTAAATTGATGTTAGTATCAAAAAATGTTTGAGACGACCACCATATTGAGGTATTGCAGGAACAATGTTGTAGGAATTCAATACACTATTGTTTTTGATGCTTATTTAGATCATCATTTCTAGTGTAATAACTTTAAGGATTTTTTGAACTAAATCGAATTGAACTTAACATTAAAAACCACTGAGAATGCTCTGGTGCATTATTTATCCTGTTTTAAATACAAAATGCAATGCTTGTGTGTGCATAATATTTAGTCGTTAAATATGGCAAAGTATATATCCTATCAAAGGACATAATTAATGAACAATAATTTTTTTTTCAAAGAATGCAAAAAACGATAACTTCTTTTTTAAACTTTCAACACAATGTCACACATTTTGATATCGAAGTATTGGGCTACAAACATAATACCATAATAGATTTTAGAAATGTTATATAAATCCTTAATAATAATAATCCAGGTCGTCATACTTTTGATAAAATATCACATTCAAATAAATACAAATAAATAATAAGAGCAGATCTGCCGAAAAAAATAAAAAATTAAATTAGTGAGGAAAAAAGCGTTAACCTGCTGTGTGTTATATGTAAATAAGTACCCATATTTTCACAGTTTTATTGAGGCAATCAAGCATTTCAACAGCGAGTGAAGCGTCACAACAGAATCGTAAAGATCCTGT